>LOEQ01006103.1:141364-151796 GCA_001685075.1 Bramus lutescens
TTTAAAAAAGCAAACCTTTTTCTTTCTTGTGGATAAAATATACAAATTACCTCCAACCTCAAAAACATTTCTATAAAGTTATTCTTTTATTAAAATAATGCCAAATAACAAAGTATATTGTTCTTTAGACAAAAATTGAAGGTCTAGATCTAAATAAAAGTCCAAGACAAATTTCTTTGATTTAATTTTAGCTACGCAATATCTTTATTTTCAAAATCCATCACCTTCTTACTTCTTAGAAAAGGAGAGGTTGAGGGCAATGCCACCTTGTGCTACTCTCAATGGCGAGCATTCATGTGTCAGATTTTCACACTTAAAATCTGATAAAAATTTTCACAATCAAATTGCCTTAGAGTGATATAATATTTGTATTTTCATACATCAACCTTGCCTGAAGGAAAGAGGCAAAGCTAAAGCCACTACAGGTGAGGTAATGGTGACACACACCTTTAAATCCAGGATTTGGGAGGCAGAGGCAGATGGATCTCTGTGAGCTCAAGGCCACCCTGGGCTGCACAAGATCAATGCAGAAACAAATCCAGGTGGTAGTAGCTCACCTTTAATCCAAGTACTAGGTAATCATGCCTTTAATCCCAGAACTAGAGGGAATATAAAATGAGAGGAGAGAGAGGCTTAGCCTTCTTAGTCTGTGGATGCCCAGTCTTGGTAGACGTTAAAACTTCTTTAGTGGCTTGTCTGCTTTGATTTTCTGGTTTTTGGGTTGAACCCGAATTTCTGTCTCTGGATTTTTATTTGTGCTACATTGCCTCATTGAGACTATAAGTGATTTGCTAAAATACAGGTGTATTTTTAACCCAAATGTGTCAGAATAGCCTATTCTTCCTCACATAAAATATTATGTTAGCATTCTGTTCTCTTTGAGATCTTCATCATTTTCAAACCACATGACTACTCATTTTCCAGGATATTTGAACAGATATAAATTTAACTAGGGACCTTTGTACATAATAAAGTAAAAACATATTACAATTGCTTCTTTTCCATAGTCTATTAATTTGGTAATCCTATCAAAAAGTGATTGAATCCCATCTGCCAGAAGTTTTTCTTTATGAATCAGTTCTATTTATTGTTCATGATTCAGTTACCTTTGAGAGGTTTTATGGGTTTTTCTTTTTAATAATGGGTCCCATTACTGAAAGATTTAAGTTACATTCACTGAACCATAATTGCCTTGATAACAGCTCCTTCTATTTTGGAAAATTGATACACTGTTAACACTGAATCCTGTCATTTCCCAGTTCTCTGTAAATTTTCATAAATAACCTTCAGCAGTGGTTCAGTAAGTTTTTCAACAAAATCCATTAACACCTTAGATGGTAGAACATTCAAAACTTGCATTCTTATTTGTCCCAAATGTATACTTACCTGTCTTTAATCAACAGGCATTTTTGCAAGCATTATGTTAAATTGAAATCCTAGAGTGAAAATAATGATTTTGTGTAAAGCAATTTCTTTGTGTGAAATATAATTCCTATTTACACTGTATGTTGAGAAAAGTAATATTCTAAAGCAGAGCACATATGGATTGGTAGCACACAGTATGCTATCTGTGATCAGAGAGTACTTCCAGCCTGCTGTGTGTTTCATTGTGCAACTTTTCTCCGTAATTATAGTGAAGGTATGTTATTTGTGTTCTTGTGCCTAGATAACAGTTTCTAAACATGTAGACAAGTGACATTCAGTTGAATGGATATTTTAGTGAGATGAACAGTATCCCTGAAAGTGATATGTCTAGGTCTGAAATCCGTGAGTATGATCTTGTTCAGACAAAGAATGTTTGCAGGTATTAGTAGCTTCAGGGTCTTAAAATGATTCTGACATGGTTGTCTGTACAAGAAAAGGGCAGATTTAGACTTGAAGCAGATATCTGGTATGGAAAAAACGTATGAATGGGAATTGATTTTAACTATAGAAGTATTTCCTCTAGAAACACCAAAGATACCTGCATCAAGAGGGCACCTGAAGCATCTGTCAAGAGGGAGTGGTCCTCCTTCTACTTTGATCTAGTTCTGTCATCCTAACTTTTGAGAGGGTTTAGGTAATTTGTTATGGTGACCATGGAGATTAATACTCATATTTGGAAGAAGAAATGCAGCCAATAATTTTTGTGCAAGCAGATTCTCTGCTTTTTATTCATTTGTATTCAGGAAAAAATGACAAAAATGACAAAGAATAAACTAGAATCTACACCATGATTTTCCTGAAGATTGCTCTCGGGTTTTTATTTTATTTTCTGGTCATGGTCCTCCATCTAGAAATGAATAGATTTTATGAAAGTTGGAAAGGTGATTTTTCAATAATATATTCTAACACTGCTTCAGAGTGATTTAACTTAAACATTGCAAAACTACAATTTATCTATTTAGATATGTACACCCCTCATTAACTACTAGTGCAAGTCTAATTCCTACCACATATATTTTATTAGCTATTAGCTACAAATGAAGAAAACACTTGTAAAACTTTAAAAGTGATGAGTGAGGAAAAGTGAAGGCCTCAGGTGAAGGTCATCATTGCCTGACAGAAAAACTCAAATATTTATAGGTCATAAATTGCATATGTTTTACTCTGAAGTTATAAAATAGTTCACCAAGAACTATTCCTATAGATCTTTAAGACATGGTAGCTACAATCTTTTCTAAGCTCTCCTCATGGTTTATCACAATTCATATGGTGAACCATGACATGAAAAGGCATCTCACTGGCTTCAAAGTCAAGACATTTCTCTAAACAAACCCTTCTGATGCTTAGAATGGCTGAGAAATCATTCTCAAACTATTAAAGAATATCAAACAAAACAAAATGATAATATACAGCAATGCCACTGGTATAAAGGAACGGGTCTTTTTAGCAGTCTATGGAGGAGATGAAGAAATGGACTATCTAAAGGGGAACAAAGAAAATATGCTTTGATCTATGAGGAGGCACATACTCTACTGGAGAAGATAGAATGACAATTCAGAAACAGCTAAGAAAAATAGGCAACTTTTGTGGAATATTCCTTTATACTCTGTGCAGATGTGTCACTGTAATTGATTTAATAAAGAGCTAAATGTTCAATAGCTAAACAGGAGAATGTTAGGTGGGACTTCTGGGCACAGAGAGGTCTCAGGAAGAGGAAAAGTAGGATCACCACCCAGAAGCAAAGGAAGATCAGCATACAAGAGGAGAAGTCAAAGCCATGAGCCATGTGACAGGAGGTACATTAATAGAAATGAGTGAATTAAATTACAGAAACTAGCTAGAAGCAAGTCTAAGATAATGATGATCTTTCAAAATTAATAAGTCTCTGTGTCATGATTTGGGGCTGGAAGTCCAAGGAAGCCTACTACACATGGCACTTATGTGGTGTCATATATATCCACATAAGGCCGGAGAAAGCTAAAAAAAAAAAAAGTTCAAATCATGGAGTCAAACACACCTTCTAACAAGAGAAGTCTCTGAATAGGATAGTATACAGAGACTACCTGCAAGCTGGAGCCACCTGTTGGCACCATTCCCTAAGCTGAACTATGCAACAACTGTCATGGTAGTTTAAGGTTTGTTTTAGGCAGTCAGAGAATACTGCAGGTACACAGTAAAGACAGATGCAGATAGGAAAAGCACTCTAAATGGGTGACACTGTGAACAAAAAGACGGTGCATAGGTTTAAAAAAAGTGGCTTGGACAGTCTGTGGGACCACTGGCAATGATACCAGGATTTATCCATAGTGCTTGAACTGGCTTTTTGAAGCCCATTCTTTTTTGGAGGGATGCCTTGCCTAGCCTAAGTATAGGGGGAATGGCTTTGGTCCTTCTTCATTGTGAAAAAAAAAAGAAGAATGGATATAGACAGGCATAAAAATATAGTTAATAAATATTAGTAAGATAAAATCTTTAAAGAAAATAAATTAATATTAAAGGACAATCCATGTAAAGATTAAAAGCACACATAGAGTCTGGATCATATCTTGTTGACTTTGAATTTTTGGACTGATGATGAGTGAATGACAGGTAGCTAAAAGCCATGGAATTGTAAAAGGCACTTCTTTATTTAAACCAACCTAGATACTTTAGGAATACCTTAACTTTAAAATGGAAATCAGAAAATGTATTATTTTGGGAAAGAGGCTATGCTTTTGTTTCCACAGAAAACAAAAGGCTATAGACAACAAATGTTAAAGCTAGTTCTCTAAGGACTTGACCATTATGATAATTTTCTTAGGGTCCTCCAAAGATTCCATTGTCCCCAGACAACAGTAAGCCATCTAGAGAACACAACACCCACATTCCAAGAGGTGGGTGTTTATTTTTATGTTGGATGGATTATTAATCATTTAGGGATTTAGTCACAAGTTATTATTGGCCATGGTCAGGGCAGGGAGAAAGCTAGACAAAGGAGACTAGATTCAGGGACCTCTTTCTGAATGGGAAAAAAAGAGGATCTAGTATAGAAATGATTGGATAAAAAGGATGGATTGTTGTGTTTAATTTTGAAAAATTACTAGAATCAAATATTTTATATTGGTATGGATTTTTGTGCTTAGGTGAAATTTAAAGTTTTTTGTGATATTGTATATATGTCTTTACTTTTGTTTGAGGTATTATAGCTATGATTCTCATTTTTTAAATGCAATGTAAAGTTTTAGTTCTTGAGAGCTATTCAGGATATTAATGAAATACAAGTTAGGTATGCTTTCAAGGTCATACAGAGATATATTTTATACAGATAGGTGATCATCAAACACTTAAAAAAATCTAAAAAATATGATATTTAAAATGTTTTAATAACATAAGGTTTTTCATGACCACAAGAACATTTGCTTTTGTAAAAAGATAATGGACATTGAAGAACCTCCATATGGAGCTTTTTTCTTTATGGCAAAAGTTAGCTTTTAGAAAAAGAAACTGCCCTTGCCTCAACCAATGACTATGCTGTCCAAACTGGACAAACAAGACACACAAAAAAAGTGATTGCTAAACTTTGCCAAGACAGGGTATGACAATCCATCAGAAATTCCTGCTTTACATAAAAGTCTGTTGAATATTACAAGCCTATAGGCTGAAAATTGATGCCCCAATTATTGCATAGGGGCCTTTGGCTGACTCTCCAGGTAACCAGAAGTCTCTGTTATTTCTAAATTTTGGAAGTTATCTGCTCTTTACTTCCTGTTTACTCAAGGAATATCTATCCTTCCTGAGTCTCTGAAGGAGTTGAAGATAATATAGTTATAGTTACAGTTTTCTTTGTTACCAAATTTGGTAATAAATTTTACAAAAGGGTTATAGAATATATAAATTTGAAAAACATAAAAACTTAAGTTGTCTATTTGAGAAAATGTTTTAAGTCCTGAAAAGATATTTTCAGGCTGGTAATACAAGCTATGATAAAAATGGTTTATATATAAAACTTTGGACTCCCTAAAATATGATATTAATACAGTACTTTCTGAAAATTTGCCAAATACATGTCTACCAGACATTGTGAATGCACTTTTCACTTGAGAATGTTCTTATTGTATATAGTTTTATTTTATTAAAATTAAAATCTTTCCTTTCTATTTAGTCAAAAGGGGGGAAAGTTGCAGAATATTCCTTTGTTCTGTGTGAAGACGTCATTGCGATTCATTCAGTAAATAGCAGAATGGCCAATGCCTAAGCAGGAAGAGGTTAGGTGGGTCTTCTGGGGACAGAGAGGTCTTGGGGAAGAAGAAAGGTGAGGTTGCCAGCCAGATGTAGAGGAAACAGGACATGCAAGAGGAGAGATGAGTCATGAGCCATATAGCCACATGTATAT
Organism: Bramus lutescens; assembly: GCA_001685075.1. Lineage (NCBI taxonomy): Eukaryota > Metazoa > Chordata > Mammalia > Rodentia > Cricetidae > Bramus > Bramus lutescens. The sequence continues at coordinate 147,162 of LOEQ01006103.1, forward strand.
TAATAGAAATTGCTTTATTAACTTGTAAAAGTTAGTTAGAAAAAAGCCTAAGTTAAGGCTGTGCTTTCATAATTAATAACAAGATTCTGAGCCACTGCTGAAGGTTATTTATGAAAATTTACAGAGAGCTGGGAAATGACAGGATTCTGTGTTAACAGTGTATCAATTTTCCAAAATAGAAGGAGGTGTTATCAAGGCAATTATGGTTCAGTGAATATAACTTAAATCTTTCAGTTATGGGATGCACTATTAAAAAGAAAAAATCTATTACTATTTACAGACTGGAAAACCAAAAATATTTGCTATAGGCAATAGTTCTTCTCATGTCCAACCAAAAATACAAATACACACTCAGTTATAAATAGTAGTGATGAATACAACTATGACATATTAGCTTACTAAAAATGTAAAAACGTAATTTAAAAAAACAAAATATGTGTGTGTGTGTATCATTGTTTGCCTTTTTGCTTCTATGATAAAACACACTGACCAAAAGAAATAAGAAAGAAGAAAGATTTTCTCTCATTTCCAGATCTCAACAATTGAGGAAAATTAAGGCAGGAACTGAAGTGGGAACTTAAACAGAGACCAGAAGAAATGCTGCTATATCTGGACATATGTTCATTCAGTGTTCTGATACTGTCCAGGACGACCTGCCTAAGGATAACATCACCCACAGTTGGATGGAGCCTTCTATATCAACTACCAGTTAAAACAATGACCCCAAAGACATGATCATAGGCCAGTGTGATCAAGACAGTTCTTCAATGGAAGGTATCTCTTTCCTGGTAACTCTAGGATGTGTCAAGTTGATAATAAAACCTAGCCAAGAAAGTGTAGATATACTTGTATATATTAATATCCAGACATTGAATATATGAGTATGGTTCATTTTAAACTCTTCTTTGGGTTTTGACTCCAGATAATAAAAGGGTGATGGCATGCATTCTTATGATATAAGACCAAATTCCAGCATTCATATTCACACTCTAAACCTCAGAATAGAAATACAGAAGAAAATATGTCAATAATGTCTGGTATCTGACTCCTGAGAAAATTTCTAGAAATTGAGAGATGGCATGCTTACTTCTAATTTAGTTAGAACTGTTCTTTTTGTAGGATGAATGCAGTATTATCAGTGTAAGAAGCCATGAGCCAGTGATGGAGTCACAATTTATCAGTTAAGAACACTTGCTGCTCTTGTACAAGACACTGGTTTTGTTCCCAGCACCCATATAAGGCAGCTCACAACCATCTATAACTCTAGTTCTGCAGCTCTTTATTGGCCTCCACAGACACCTACACACATGCCATGTGTATAAATAAACAGGAAATACAGATACATATAAATAATAAATAAATAGTTTAAGGGACTATGGTACATTCAAAAATTATATTCTAAAAATCTGAAAAGTGGGCAATCATCCATCTCTGATAAATATATGCCTCTTGATATAAGAGGAAATACTGTTTCCAGTATTTACAGAACATTTACTAACTGACCATATATTTATCAAGAAATAAATTCTTAACAGAAATAGTAGTAAAATGATATTTTCTAACTCATATTCAATATAATTAAAACATAGTATCAAGAGATGGGAGGCAACAGCAAAATCACTACTAATTTTCTAAGTAAGACAAAATTTTCTTGCACTAATAAATTGATAATATCTCTGAATAGCTAAAGTAGAGCTTGAAATACATCATTGAATAAATAATGAGGGGAAAAGTAAATTGTAAATTATAAAATAAGCAGATAGCTAAAATGGCTCCATTAACATCAGCATAAATTCAAAACAAGCTTGATTTAAGCATTATTGCTATAAACATGAGCTTTATTGCTATAAATTCCTCCTCTGCACATTTTCAGCAATATTTCACAAAATTCTACATGCTGTGAATTCAATCAAGCTATTAAGTTGAGATGTTTTCTAACATTCTCGATGCTTCTTTATTGACCCATATTTCTTAATTTCAAATTGTTTCATGATTTTGCAGCTTTTAATGTTGATATCTATAATGCTTCTATTGCCATAACATTCTGCATGATTTGAAAACTGTTCATTTTTTAATTCTTAAAGCTTATTGCATGGCCTTGGTTTATGTCGGTTATTGAGCAAGAACTTTCTGATTACGAAACTTGGATTACTTGACTTATCTTGGTTAATATTTGTTATAGTCTTAGAAAGAATATATGTTTGACTTCTGGTTGGCATGCTCTAGAAATATCAATTAAATAAGTTGGGTTCATGTTTCTATGTACCTCCACATTCTTACTGATTATCTATTTATTGTAAATTGTGTTAAATATTGGAAGGAAGCACTGATCTCCAGCCATGATTGAAAATTTATCTATTTCTCCTTTATTTTTTGTATTTTTAAAATTTAGATAAATAATGTCTTCTAATAACTCCAAAAACATACTATATAGAACTAATGATTAATAAATTATACTTCATTGGAGTTCAAACATTCCCCTTTGCATTAGTTTGCGTCAGATTAAATCTTTGGAAGGAGCATATGAGGAAGCCATGCTTACTGGAACACACACTTTTGGTGTGTGTAAAGAAACAACAGAATAAAAGAAAGGTTAGGGTCTTCCTTCCCTGTCTCAGTCACTCCGCTATTACCTCTCTTAGAGATCTACCTTCTTCCAGTAGTACTGATCTAGAGTCCAAGCCTTCAATACTTTTTGACTAGAGACTCATCCAAGCCATTGAACTTTGTAAAATAGAGGCAACTGTGGGAAGGAGATGACAATTAACATCAATTATAAATAAATAATAAGCTTACAGATCACTGAAAGCAATGAAAAAAAAGAAACCTAGTTAATCAACAAAAATATTTGTATAATCACTAAATCAATTGTAAATGAACAGAAGAAAGAATGCTCAATAGACATAGTCATTGGGGAATAAAATTTAAGACACAGTAAGATTCTTTTGTTTCTGGCTGCCCACTGCAGTAGTAGTCTTAGATCCTCTGTTCCTAAGAGATAAGAATGCAAGTCGGCAAGGTTATATAGCAAGCCACTAAACTTTATTGTATCAGGTGATAAAGCAAAAGTTCATTAGCAAGAGTTGATAGGGTGTAGCCGCAAAAGCCTTCTCTCCTATGGGACCCGATTGCACATATTTTCTTTCTCCGCTTTTCCTCCCTTTATCCACCATAGGAGGAGCATGGGGACTTCCTTCCCCTGGGATGGTGTAGAGACTTCTTCATATTCCCTTTTACAGAAAATCTACTTTGTTATCATCAGGCGTTTGAGGTGCAAAAATATGCATACAGGTTTAAGTATTCAAGATTCCTTGGCCAAAGACAGAGACTAGTGAACATGCTTTGTAGGTAAGGGGCATTTCTGAACCAATGGAAACGATTGGTTTCCAGTTTCTTTTGTCTACTTAGAGCTATTAGGTAACCTTAATGGCTCGAACTCCAGTGGAAAGATCTCTTCACAATTATTTTTTGTTCTCTGTACTTCTAGCCCACAGACTCCATCTCTGCATGCTAACCATATGACCATAAGTGTATTAGAACGGCCAAAAATTACAAAGCCAAAAGCTTGAAATGTCCAAAGCAAGTTGAATTGTCATGTATTGCTGTAGAAATCAGACCCTTAGGAAAACAGTTTTCTAGTTTTGTTTTAATCCATTTAAACATTTGCCCTGAATCCCCTGTAGTCAAAATCCTAGGCAGCCAGCTTTGAAGACTGAAAACTCAAATTTGCACAAAGACATCTAAATAAATATTAATACTAGGCCTATTCAAAACAGGCACAAACTGTAAAATGGAAATAAACCTATAAAACCTCAATGAATGAATGGATCGACAATAGTAATATATCAAAATCAGGAATATTCTTCAGTGGAGGGGAAGGAAAAGATTATTAATACATGCAGTAACTAGGATAAGTTTCAGCAGTATTGTGCAAGACTATACTTTTCATATTGAATACAGATGACATTTTTTAAAGGCTGCAGTACCTTTTGGATCAGTGGTAGCCAGAAATTGGGGTAAGGAATAGATATGACTGTAAAGAAAAACAATGGGGAATTATTTGTGATAAGAAAATTTGAAAATTCTTTCTTTTAAGAAATAAAAGTTTTATTCTTCATCTTGATAACAATGTTTTACATGCAAAATATGAGTACAGTATAATTCATATTTCTCTCCAAGTATACAAACCAGGTTTTCTATAAAAAAAACCAGTGTGTGTGTGTGTGTGTGTGTGTGTGTGTGTGTGTGTACATATAGTAAAGCATAGCGGAAAAAGCTACACAAAAAGTAATTTTACTTTTGATATGGGAGAAGACATAAAATATATATTTTCTTATATGTCCATTTTCATTATTTTCACTAATAGCATACTTGTGTATTTATTATTTTTTCCTGTCTCTCAGATAGATAGATAGATAGATAGATAGATAGATAGATAAATAGATAGATACATGATAGATTGATAGATAGCCTTCTATTTTCTCTATGTAGATGTATGAATAGAAAGGTTATATATATACATATATATATATATAGAGAGAGAGATGACAGATAGATACGTAGATAATATATAGAAAGAAAGATAAATAGACAGGTAGATAGATAGATAGATAGATAGATAGATAGATAGATAGA
>LOEQ01006104.1:4615-23898 GCA_001685075.1 Bramus lutescens
GCCAGGCAGTGCCTAAATGAATACAATTTGTGTGTTGTTATTTCGGGGTATAAGTGTGGGAGCTGGGCGGGAGGAAAAGCAGGCCTGCTCGCCTCATCACCACATCATAGGTCAAAGGGATTCCTGATAAGTACAGCCTAAGTTTTCCCTATCTGACTATTCCTGAGGATAATGTTTTCTCTCTCCTGGCCTTGGAACTCCTTCTTTTCCCACTTACTAAGACTTGCAGCTAATGACTGTGAGCACTGGACTTGCTGAAAGCTAAGGTGGACTAGTTCAGCCCATGTGAATGTTCCTGGCTCTTCAGCATAGTCAGTGAACTAGATGCTTCTGACGAATGCTCAATTACCCAAATTCGCTCCCTAACCTTGACTAGACTTTTAGCCTTCTTGGGCTCTGATAACAACAGCTAGAAATAGTTAAAGAAAAGAACACGTCATCCTATGTCCCTTGCCCAAAATAGGCTGAAATGCTGAGACAAGGAGGAACTCCCTAGCATAGGGGACAAAATGGTTACTTATAATGTCCATTTATAAACCATTAAAACAGGCCCAGTGTTGTCAGTTAATGTATTTATTAACTAAAATGGTTCTATAATAAAATAAGACACTTTGGTTCCTTATGCAGAACCAAAGAGGTCATTCAGGATTACGATTTGGTTGTTCTCAAAGATCAGAGGTACAGGATCTGGTAGCAGAGGATGGCCACTGACCTAGAAAAATTTGTTAGCTAATGTTTCTTAAGTCCTAATAACATCCCCTTAAACTTCTGGGCAAGCAGGACCCATGATTGGGTCCTGTCATTGGTATTTGTGAAGTGGAGAATGTAGGACCCAGCCATGAAAAGCACAATAGAGGCCTGAATTTCAGATTACCTGGTTCCAGGAAAGACCACAAGCTGAGATCACCCAAGAATGGAACATTCAAGGGGAAAGTACCGAATGTTCCAAAGGAAATACCTAACATTCCCATCACTATAGATAGAATCACCTGATGTACCTTAGCACAGCACATACTCACTCCCTTTCACCAAGACATTCCAAGACAAAGGTCAGCCAATTAGGGGTCCTGCCTAAACCTTAGAAATCCCTCACCACAACGTCTGCTATGATAAAAATCCAAACCCAACTGAGCTCGAGATACTCTGGGTGCCAATGCATTGTTCACACAAAGAGTGTTTTGCTTTTACATATGGAATTCTGTCTCTGTGGTGGTCTTTTGGTGGTACCAGCAATCTGGGCATAACACTTCCAAAGTATGGACACTGGGTGTTGAACTCAGGTTGTAAGACTACATAAAAAGCATGTTTATCACTGAGCTACCTCATTGTATTATTTGTGCAAAAATATTTAATATAGGAGTATATTAACTCATTATAATGACCTTCCTGAAGCTTTACCAGAGACCACCCCAGGAAGCGCTCTTGGTACTTATAATGAAGTAGTACTGACCTCTACCAATGATTACAACTGGACACTTTAGAAATGCTCAGTCTGAGTGGAAATTGAGGGATGCAGTTCATGTTCTCTTTTCAGAAGCACAGCATTTATCTTTTATACCAGTGAGTCCCAGCCACTGCAGAATGATTCTTATATAGACATAAATTATATACTCATCTTCCAAGTTCATGTTACAGTCCACAAAAATATAGATACTAAAAACTCTCTAGCTATGGCCCCTGATTATTTATCAGTGGTTGTTAGGGTTTTATGTATAGCATATATATATATATATATATACACACACACACACATATATATATATATAGGTTCTATCTATAGCATAATTCTTTGTTGTATTCTGTGCTTGGACTTAAAGGATTGAAACATGTCACTCAATGTCTGAAGTTAGATGATGCAAACACACAGGTACTTTGCGTCACCATATTTACATAATATTACAGAATGCTCAGTAGACATTGCAAAATGAAGGGCATTGCTTGAACAATGCACCACCATATTAGTTCAGTGTCTGAGTTCTAGAAATGTATTCCTTACTTTGCTGTCTAGTGAAAGATATCATTTGCCACTTTCTCCTACCATGTTGGGAACAGTATTCCATTATTTTTTCTATAAAGCCTTATTAGACTGAGAGGTAACCATCAACAAACATACAAAACGAGGTTCAAGAGAACACGACACCATCTAGAACTGCTTGGATAGCCACTGAGACACACACATGAAATTGCTTTCTTTTTTGGAACATCATTATTCTTTTAAAGTAAATTTGATTTTATAATATCATATAATTTATATACTCTTTTATTTTCAGAGCTTTTTATTTCAATATGCAATCTATACAGATATTGTAAATCCCATCTTGAAGAGTCTCCCAAATAAATGTATATGATATTATTTCTCAATTTATAATAGTAACATATCAAGTGATAGATAACCCCACATACTCAGTATTTTTCATATCGGGCCTTGAAAAATGACACATTTAAACAGTGAATTCTAAGTTATAGCCCCATATTATCTATGTCTTTCATGTGCATATTTTGCACTTCTGCATGCTAGCAGTATCTCAGCTCTAGCTTTCATGCGGTTGTTTTGAGATATCCACAGTGTGCTCCTGTGATCATTTATTGAATAAAAAATAATTCAGACCATGTAGTTATACTCAAGGGCTAAAGTTTTATTACAGTCTTGCATGAGAGATTTTAATAAAGCTCCTTAATGGGAAAATTCAAAACTTGACTCTTGGTAGGTATTTTTTTTTAAGGGAGAGAAGGAATGAGTAACCTTGTTAGATTATCTATTAAATGTGGATAATCTTGTTAGATACAGAAAGAAAAGAAAATCTCTTAAAGGTCACCAGATTCTTGACTGACGGCCAACTGGCAGCTTATTGAGTGAGGTCCCAGAATACAGCTTAATCCTATTAGAGTTCCACAGAAAAAATCACTTAGCATTTTGTTAAGAACCCTAATTTCTCACTAGAAGGCGGGTTCTGGGAACTACATCATCCCCCCAAATTTTCCCTCTTTTTACAGTACTGGCTTTTTGGCTTTTTCTCTCCTATGCTGTCATTGCACATAAAATTGGTTTTATTTTCCAGATCAATTTTGCAGAGTTTCTAATTCTAATTCTCTCTCTCTCTCTCTCTCTCTCTCTCTCTCTCTCTCTCTCTGTAATAGTGTCATGTGTGGTTGAAAAAGTTTTAGGATAATCAAGTACGGATAGGGGAAGGATCAAAAGCTTACACAGTGTCTTAAAGAATGTGGGTTTTATGTTTAACCTCTGAAGGCTCACCTATGGAAAAGCCAGGCTAACCCACGGAATTACCAAAGGAAAATGAAATATGATTGCTGTGTTAATCATCATTGCAAAAGTCTCTTGAACAACGTCAAGGATCTGAGATTTAGGTGTGCACAAAATGATAATAGTTAACTATTAATCAACTGTCTGGATACTAATGTGCCACCAAATGCTCGTCATGATTTCCCATTTTTCCCTAGAATTCTTTCAAGGTTGTTTGCTTTTTTAATCCCCCTTTCCTTTACCACTCAAATGCTCAACTCTTTATATCCAATCACCCAGCTTCTTGCAAACCATCAAACAGAATTCTTTTAGCTTTGAATTTCATAGAATAGTCCTCTGACAGGTCATTTTTCTAAGCAGAATGGAAGGTAATTGGAGCATCTATGCCAAACAGGTACTCACAAAAGCTAATACCAAATGGTTAATCATTAAATATTAAGCCCATCTTCTACTCACAAAACCATCCCAAACTCTGATTTTTGGCTGCGGTGTATTCGAATGCCTCTCATCTCGCCTGGGGTTGCCGCTTCTCATGCTCTCATACTTCTTATATCTTGCAGTTAGAGAAATGGCACAGTGGATAAGAACACCTGTAGATTTTGCAGAGGACCCAAATCCATTATCCAGCATCAACATAGTGGCTCACTATGTAACTCCAATCCTAGAGATCCAAAACCCTCTTCTGGTCTTCATGGTAGCTTACCAACACAACATAAATTTTATTTTGTTGTTTTGGTTTACTTTGTTTTCTGTTTTTTATTTTTAAGGGTGTTTTTATTTCATTTTGTTTATTTTTGCCTTTTTTACTTTTGCCTTACTGGTCTCTTGTTTATTTGTTTTCATTTTCTTTCTTTTTTTTTTTTACTTCCAATATCTCTGCTTCTGACACCCTATTCCTCTTTCCTAGACCATTTGCAGACTGCCTCAATTCTTTCTGTGTCTTCATGCAAAATAACCAAATTTTCTTAGTCTTAACACCTGGACACCAGAATGAGTTGACGGCTTTCTGTATTAAATGTCCCATCATACAGTAATTCACAGCTACGTTTTAACACAGGAACTGGGTCATTGAAACTTAGACTGCCCCTTACCATTGACATCACGCAAATATTTCAACAATCTTAGCCATAATTCCAGAAAAGGTAAAATATGTTGCTGCTCCCCTTGGGGCTCAAGTGACAGCTGGGCTCAGGCAGGAACTTCTCTCACTAGTAGGCACAAAGCTCTAAAGTAAATGGTAAAAACCCTCCTCCGCAAGAAGCTGATAGGGTCCTTGGGTGGTAAGTGCAGGCTATGGTGTAAAAGCACTGCTTTAGCCAAGGAGTACTTCCACCTAATGACAGGTTCTGGTTCTGGGCAATTTTCTCCAAAGTAGCCCCTAAAGCACATCTCCCATCTGAAAACAAAAACAAAACGCAGTATACAGTGAAACAATATACTCCTTAGAAAACAGATTTCCTCTGTGGCCTGTTAAAGAGTGGTTGAAATTTTTTTTCCCATAGCTACTATGGTCCCTTTGTGAGAAAATGCAATTGAGACTGGCTTCTGCCTTCACGTTCACACAATGCTGGCACTAAGCAGAATCAAGTGAGAGCGAGCAAGCTCGCTTTGCATTTGCGTATGTGTGGTGGTGGTGGTGTGGTGCTGGGGTAACACACAGAAGCAGAAGGCTCCTGGGGATTGTAACCTCTCAGCAGTCACACACTCAGTTCAAAGTCAACACAATCAGCGTTGCGGCATCTTCAGCTTGCAGCTGAGCTCTCTGGGAGCCAGAAATGAAACTGTTTGAAAAGCATACACAGGCTGTGGCTGCCAGTGCTCTTTGTTTGTCTTGGGTCATTGCTACCGAAGACTGATTGGTGAATGGGTTACAAAAGCATTTTGTTTCAGGTTGAGACATTTTCTTATAATTTATTGGGAGCAGGTAAAGTGTTTCCTGGTATTGAGGTGATTGTAAAACCTCAAAATTCTTGGCCTTTCTGCTTCAGGATGGGCGCACTTAGTGGTGATGCTCTGTTATCCTGGTTTTGATTATAGAGCACTTACCGTTTACTGAATTAACAAAGTCATTGGAAAAGGTAAGAATCTTTCCCCAAATTTTGTCAGAGGAAGGAATGGAGAGTGGTAGAAAGCTAATGGATGTATATTAAAGGCACATAGCTTCCTTAAGATCTTTAAAGCAAAAGCCCTATGCTTTACCCTCTAAACCTCAAAAAAAAAAAAATCTCGTGATGTAGAGGACACACGCCCAACCAACTCATAAACAAGGTAAATAAATTATTAAATCCACAATCTCAGAAACATATACATGTATATATGAAGATGTTTGTATATTAATATGTTACATGTACATTATTCAGGTCTTCATGCATGTATATATGTACACGAATAAAGTATATATGTCATACCTTCCAGCCACTACTACTTGTCAAGAATTATTACATTTCATTATTGGTACAAAGTGAGCATGTTGCTCCTAATTACATGTTATTTTGCATAGCCAAAGGAGGCAATTAAGAAAGGAGATTTCATAAGCATTTGTTTAAAGTCTGCTGCAAATGCCTTATTTAGACCCGACTTTAGACACAGGTCAGGAACCACAGAGAGCGATAAAGCCTCATTATAGAAGAGTCACACAGAGTCGTCTATTCCACCGTGTTTCCACCAGCTACTCTTTTCACTTTTTAATCCAAATGCCTGTGGCAGTTTTGAGATATTCAGTCAACTCTCAAAGGACCATGTTTTGCCTAGAGTTGTCATTGGTTAGTATAGAGAAGAGTTGCTACCAAAGGCAGTTCCCCAAAAGAACAGTTTCAGGTATTTCCAGTAAGGGCTGCCTCACTGACAGGATCACTTAGAGCCCTGCAGCCACAGTTCAGAGAGGGATCGCAGTCACCTGAGTGTAAATGCTTTTGCCAGTTGTCTGAAAATACCACATTCTTCATTTATGTGTACCTGTGTATGAATAAATGAGTGAGCACACAGGGTTATCCCTGAGACTTGCTGTTTATCTTTTCTTGCAAAGCTGGAGGTTGAACCTAGATCTCACACATGCTAGGCAAATGTTCTACCATGAGCTATACCCAGCCCTAATTTTATGTGATTAAAATGTATTTAATCATCAGATGACCACATTCAAGGATATAAAGGGATATAAAAATTCCAAATTATAGAAAAGAACATCACGATTTAAAGTAGTAATGTGGCAGCATCAAATATATGTATATTTATATATAGCTACACACATCTATACACTTCAAACTTTAAACATTTGTGCATATGCACAATAAGTACATATGTGTGCCTTGGAGGCAGAGAATGACAACCCAGTGATGGAAATATTTTCATGATATCAATTACATTTACAATGCAGCACAGGGAAAATGATAAACAGAAAATGTGGCTCTAGGGAAAAATAAGCTAAAATAGAAAGGTTAGTGGTCAATTAAAATGGCAGAAGTTCAGGATGTTAATTGAGATTCTGTCTTATAAGAGCATTCAGTGTCAGAGCAATACCTTAATTATAAACCAAATACAACTTTCATCTGCTTGCTCTTTGCTGCCAAGGACAGGCAGTGTATAATTTTGCCCCATTAAAGCATGCTGTAAAAGGAATCAGAGGAATTTCATGTATCTCAAAAACAGTCACTACATACAGACAAAACAAATTTTGCTCTTATTTTATGCATTTGAATTGCTATTTTTCCAGGGATTGTGCCCTTCTTCATTTCCATCTATTCTGTTTGTTACATTTTCAGAGATAGATATGCAGCACTAATGAAGGCAGAGAATTCAACCAGCAAAGATCTGGAGCTATGTATAATTGGAGAACTATAAGCTAGGAAATTCTTCACATCTACCATCTTAATGATTTTTCTATTGTGGACTGTAACTAATATTTTGATTTTGTCTAATTTTGGGTGTCTCCCTTAACCTTTTAAAATTAACTAAATGGAAATAAAATATACAGAGACTCAAGTTGATTAAGTTTCAATGCTCTTAATACATGAGCAATCACTTTAAGTGTGTATAATACCACATATATGTTTATGTATTATCACACATTTAAAAAAAAGTCTTATATATTGTAAATGTAACATATATTATTTGCAAGTGTGTTTGTGTAATGAGTAGTGGTAATTTAACCCCCAAATGATGCTGTTATAAAATGTAAAGTGTTCAGCTGGGAACTCGTGAATCTGCATGGTGGAATGGGCAGAGCCTGATCAACAGGCATTTCTTGGCTAGGTTTTGTATTCATGTGGTATAAGGAGAAGGAGAAGAGTGGGAACTAATAGGGAAGCATCACATTTGCTTTGTACTTGTATGCCTGTTTTAATTCTCAATCATTGGTGTTGGTGAAATGAACTTTGCTTGAATTCTTTACAGCATAGAATTACAGATGCTTCAGATGTGGGATTTTGTTTGTGTACGTGCTTGTTTTGTTTTTTTCCTGGAAGGGTGTATTATATATTGACCATCAAAGTCACTATAAAGAAATCAAAATTTTGCAACAAATAGGAATGATACTGGTGAAGTGGACGACCTAATACCAAACGTGGGTGCAGTTCTCATTCACAGAGCCTTTGGGCATCATTTGGTAGAATGACGTCCAAGTCTATCTTTTTTTGTAATCATGCTCATTTAAGTTTCAATTTCTTCTTCTTAGAATTCTTTTAACAGGATACACGGTGGCATATTATAATTGGGCATGGAATTGGGATCGAAGGGCCATCCTGAATTGAAGACGCAGGTTCTATTATTTTCATAATTCTGAATTTTTTCTGAAACTCATGGATATCCAGGTACAGAGTTTTGGAAACTAAGTGGCTTGTTCCTGGCATGCACATACTTCTTAAATGATGAGTTAGATACTTCAGAATATCTTGACTCACACATGTTCTCAGAGACCTCTACTAAGCATTGTATNAATGACGTCCAAGTCTATCTTTTTTTGTAATCATGCTCATTTAAGTTTCAATTTCTTCTTCTTAGAATTCTTTTAACAGGATACACGGTGGCATATTATAATTGGGCATGGAATTGGGATCGAAGGGCCATCCTGAATTGAAGACGCAGGTTCTATTATTTTCATAATTCTGAATTTTTTCTGAAACTCATGGATATCCAGGTACAGAGTTTTGGAAACTAAGTGGCTTGTTCCTGGCATGCACATACTTCTTAAATGATGAGTTAGATACTTCAGAATATCTTGACTCACACATGTTCTCAGAGACCTCTACTAAGCATTGTATGACTCTGAAATTAGTTACCTGCTTTGGCTGCTGTCAAAATTCAAAGTCCTGCGCAGGCAGGCCTGCTTCAAAGACGGAGTGTCTCAGTTCTACACTTAATATTCTTCCCCCTGAATGCACTGATCAGTTGCACAAGCCATCTTTCAAGACATGAAATAAAATAGACAACAACAGGGCAGAGGTTTTTATAGCAATGGAGCCCCTTCACTTTTAAGGAAACTTGGAACATATGGAAGAATTTTCCCTCCCCCGCCATGGAGCCTAACATTAGATCTATGTCAGATCTTCTCAATATTCTTTGGGTAAGTCATTAATGTTGCCAAAAGAGTAGCTTCAACTCTTTACAATTAGATTTAGAAGCTGCCTCAGATGATTTGAAAGGATACTCTGCTAGTACATGTCTATTATTTATAATTCCAGGTTTCTTTATGTATTGTTTGTTGCCACAATGGATTGGATTCTGTTTCAGTGCCTTTGTACGTTCTGAAGAACTGATCCTTTCCACTTTGCAGCTCCGCCTCTTGACAGGTTACTTTTGAAAGCTTTTAGTAAAGGTCAGAAGGCAGAAGTGTTCTGACCCTCTTTTGTATGGGAGCAAAGTCAGCATGAACAAATAAGCTGTTATATGAATGTGCAGAGAACAGGTCTATGTCATGATACTATCTGGCAGCTGAAGTAAAGCCCCTCTCTTTCTTGCTTGATTGTTATACATAATTGTCATTTCATCAAAAGAATCTGTCACTAAAATTCTCACAGAGAATTCTACACCATTCCATAACTTAACTATTCTATAAAGTCTGGGACCCCCATTGTGTGAATGCCCAAATTTCTGGCTCCAGACCATTCTCTAATACAATTGTTTTTCTGTCATCCTGTGAGTTCTTTCAGGCAAAGATCAAGTGTCTTTTTGTCTGCATCTTTGGGATGTAGAAAATACAATGCTTAGTAGAGGTCTCTGAGAACATGTGTGAGTCAAGATATTCTGAAGTATCTAACTCATCATTTAAGAAGTATGTGCATGCCAGGAACAAGCCACTTAGTTTCCAAAACTCTGTACCTGGATATCCATGAGTTTCAGAAAAAATTCAGAATTATGAAAATAATAGAACCTGCGTCTTCAATTCAGGATGGCCCTTCGATCCCAATTCCATGCCCAATTATAATATGCCACCGTGTATCCTGTTAAAAGAATTCTAAGAAGAAGAAATTGAAACTTAAATGAGCATGATTACAAAAAAAGATAGACTTGGACGTCATTNATACAATGCTTAGTAGAGGTCTCTGAGAACATGTGTGAGTCAAGATATTCTGAAGTATCTAACTCATCATTTAAGAAGTATGTGCATGCCAGGAACAAGCCACTTAGTTTCCAAAACTCTGTACCTGGATATCCATGAGTTTCAGAAAAAATTCAGAATTATGAAAATAATAGAACCTGCGTCTTCAATTCAGGATGGCCCTTCGATCCCAATTCCATGCCCAATTATAATATGCCACCGTGTATCCTGTTAAAAGAATTCTAAGAAGAAGAAATTGAAACTTAAATGAGCATGATTACAAAAAAAGATAGACTTGGACGTCATTTTGTTTGATCTTTTTTAGGTGCTAGATGAGCGGAAATCTCCTCTGCAGGTCCACTCTGTCAGGCAAGGACTGATGTGCTTGCAGCTGCTGTCAAGTAAGAGTCAACAGAGGCAGCACTGATCACGCAGAACTGAATTCTAAGGAGAAGAAGAAAGGCAGAGAGGCTGCCAATACAACTCTTAGGCCGTTGTGTTGCAACAGTGTTCATTCAGTGAAACACTGCATTGTTGCAGTTTCTGTACAAGTTTGTAGATTGCCCTCTGTGCATTGGCAATGCTCAAATCGAGGGGAAAAAACTAATTATGCAAATGGAGCATGTAAAAGAAAATTGACCAACAAGACACATGTGAAAACAATGAGACAAATTTGTTAGGACTATTGCTTCTGGGGATGATGACTTCAGTGTAAATTGAGTTAAACTATACTGAAAATGAAAAGACTCTTAAATGATAACTGGAAAGGTTTTAATGACACTTTTCTTTGCTAACTGATTAGTGAAGGTAGGTTCCTAACCTTTTGTGGTGTGTACGTGTGTGTGTGTGTGTGTGTGTGTGTGTGTGTGTGTGTGTGTATGTATACACCAAAACTCAGCACTGGTCATTATTCCTTAGGTTACTACTTGTGTTTTGTGACAGTTGACTGGCATGGGGTTCTCTGAGTAGTTTAAACTGGTTGGCTAGTGACCCCCAGGGATCTACCTGTCTCAATTTTACCATTCTGTTATTATAAATATGTGTTACCATGCCCAGATTTTATTTTCAATATGGAGACTTGTGGGCAGCCGCGCCCGTCAGTCGCCATTACAAGATGGCGCACTTCCTCCTTACACTGATGCAGTTGTTTATACCTTGTATGGGCATGCTAGAGATGACTTTATGTCTCAAGAATCAGCCGAACCTTGCTAGCCTATCCCGTGGCAATACGCAAGAGGCGAGCGAGTAGTCAGCCAATGATAGTGTGCCCCGTTGCCTTGCTGCCTATATAAGCAGCTGCCTTTCCTTGCTCGGGCCCCTCACCTCATCTACCCTTCAACCGAGAAGTGCTTCAATAAAGTGTGATTCGGGAAGAATTCTCGTGTGGCGAGTGTCTTTCCTGCGGGACGGGCTGGACGCGCGCTACAGAGACTGAAAAGGCAAACACTTTACTTGCTGAGGTATTTTTTTTTTATTCCCTTTGTTGCCACTTATTGTTTTTGATAACTTCATCTCAAAGGAAGGTTTTAGGACTTGGAGTTTTACAGTTTTGTGTCATAGAATGTTCATTTTGATGGGGTAATGAAGGACTGGCCATTCTGTGTTCCAGTGCAAACACTCTGCAATGCTTTGAACAGTTTTCATGGGCAGGCATTGTAAGAGAGGACACTGGTCGTCCTTGCGAACCTGACTCTGGGTTTATTAACTGCATGCTGGGGCCGGCCAAGCCTCCTGGGGTGGAGAGCTGAGAGCATGAAAGAAAACAGAAGGTGGTATTATCTGGTTAAAAGTTTTATATTTCTCCCTATTAAGAAAGAGAGTTGAAAGCTTAATCTGTTCTGTTACACAAGAGAAAGTTTCCAGATTCGCTTAGACTGTTTTTCGAAAAGAAGACATGAAAGAGGAAATAAAAACATTATTTTATCATGTTTTCACAGATTAGTACAAATTTTCATTTACAGGACGCTTCTGACATTGCTTGCTATGAATAAGTCTGATTTTAGTAGACATTATTTTTCTAGTAGTTTATAAACATAGACCTTCTCCCGTTCTTGTCTTTCAAGAGCAACCCTGTGTAACTGGATCATGCTTGTCCTGTTCACTTTTCATAAACTGCAGAAAGTTGTTTGAGATCGGCCTGCAAATATTCTTGAGATTTTCAACTTAGTCCCAATACCATTTCCATTTCTTGAACACAGTTTATTATCTATTGTGCCACACATGACTTTTCCATTCACTCAAGAACTAGTGCAATCTTCATAGGGTTCAGCCTCCACCAAACACTCTCGTGGCCCCCATTATCTACAAAGTCAATATATTTACAAACATAATGGGGGGCTTACCATGTTCTTGGCACTGCCCAATACCCCTCACTGAGCTTTGCTGAGAAACACTCTGATTCTAGACCATCTTAAATCTCAGTGAGGAGCGAGTCCCTTCTCCATCTCTCCAAGCATCTTGACTCTGCTCAGTGTACACTGAACCCTGTCTTACTTCAGTGATTTTACATATTAAAGCCCATTTTCTGAGCATTCTGCAGATCTGACCCAGTAAGATCCACATTTGATATCAGCCTTATTCTAGTACCAAGTCTGATTGTCTCTAGACTTCTTTAGTGCTTGCCTCTCACAAGTCCCTGTGACAAATTGTACTAATTTCTACAAAAGCTCATACCTTGTTTCATGGCAATTAGATTTCTGCAGCAACCAAGTTTCTTCATGGTGATCCTGAATATGATTTCAATACTCTGTAACACTACTAAAACCCATTTACTCTTTAACCAGCTTAATTGTGCAACAAATCGTTGCCAAATACCATAAGAAAGAAAACATCTCATATTCACTAAAGGGAAGCCTGGATCAATTTTAATCAAGGGTATTGTGCATTGCCTGGAACATGGTACCCCTCATATTTAAATATCCTTTGTCTTGGAGGTATTGACTAGCATCACACATGATGCTTGTTTTTATTAACGATATTTACTTTCTTTATGTGTATGTATGCATGTCTGCATGAGTTTTTTTTTCTTGTTATATTGGTTTTATTTGATCTTGCAGGAAAATGAAGGGAGTACAAATGCTAAATTCTATTTTCAACTAAGGAGCACAGAAAAAAACTATTTTGTAAATTTAAGGAAAATAAGAATGTATTTAACAAGCATTAAATTATACTTTTATTTTTTACAGCAAATAATTCAGAAAAGTTTTGAGCATTGATATTCCTTCCCACAGAACTCATGGTAATTGATGGGTTATAATAATTAATGAAACTCACACCTCAGGTGTAAAGTAGTGACCAGTTTGAGAATCCTACTTAGTAATCACTGACTTTAAGAATTTCATTATTTGAACACAAAATTAATGGGAAAAATAATTTGTGATGAAAAGATAAAAATGTATTATTTTTGCTTTTAAGCTAATGTATTTTGTTATAATTTTTATTGAAAAAGAAGGATATACATTTATAATTTAATCATTCTATTGCAGATCTTTCATCTATAATTCTCATACCTAAACTTACATGTACCTTGATATTTTGTTTTTTAAAGAAGTAAATATTTTTAAAATAAAAAGAAAAGTCATGTGATGGTTTATAAGTGAGAATATATATATTTCATATATACCCATATATGTGTATGGATAAATGTATGTTTATGTAAATCTTTTATGAGCAATCATTAATAATCATTCTATGCCCAATTGTCACTTAAAGTAATTTAATACACAGTCATAATTTGTCATCTAAACATAATTGTGTTATCATTCAGATAGAGATATTATGAACTAGGTAGAAGTCTTACCTAATGCTCTGGGTTCTATCCCCATGAAACTCCACCACAGAAAATGAATGCAAATTATCCTAAATAATTGTTGAATAATTCCATTAATTATATATTTCTCAGTGTTTTCCTCATGTCTTTACATCTGGATCAGGATGCCTTTAATACTGCTCTCTCTCTCTCTTTCAATCACTCTCTGTGTGTATCTCTGTCTCTTCATCTCTCTCTTTCCTTCTCTTCTTTCTGCATCTCTCTCATAGTCTCCCTCTCCTTTTAGTTTGTTTAAAAATTCTTTTTTTATTAAAATATTTCCACCTCCTCCCCTCCTCCCATTCCNTCCCTGCCCTGTGGGAAGTCCAAGGTCCTCCCCCCTCCATCCAGGTCTAGGAATCTAGGAAGGTGAGCATCCAAACAGACTAGGCTCACACAAAGCCAGTACATCTGCATGAGTTTATATGCACCATGTGTATACAGGTGCCAAAGGAGGACAGAAAAAGAGTTTCGGGTCAACCAGAACTGCAGCTACAAGTAGTTGTGAGTTACCTAATCTAAGTGCTGGGCAATGAATCAAGAGCATTAAGTGCTCTTAACCACTGAACCTTCTCTCCAGGTATTGCATTGCTTTAACACATGGCCTTATGGCTGATTTAACAGCACATACATGTCTCAGAACTTGGGAGAACTTAAATTTCAATCAATGGACACATCTTTGAGACTCTATCCAGACATATAAAAAATGGCCAGGAATGTTATTGATATGCCCAGCATATGTGCAATGCTGGATTCAGTCCCAAGTGTTATGTTCAGTGGAAGGATATGTATGGACCTCTGGACTCAGTCCATAACATCATGCTGAAAAGGGGCTTATATTCTAGAACCTGACAAAGAACAGGTACTTCCTAAATATTTGTGAGTGAAAGAAAAAGTTAGTAAGTTCTGGCCCAGCAATTAAATGATATGTGACATTCTGATAGGATGAATCTGATGAGTTACAGTATTTCCTGTATATCTGAAATACTCACAAAGGATAATGGCTAGAGCAGTTTTGTTCAGTTATCCTCAAGAAGAAAAGTTAAAGGTTCATTAAATAAACTACAACATATAAAAAGATATTTTCCATTTGGTAGTAACAATGACTCAGTGAATGGGAATTGTCTATTTATTCCTATGTGTTGATATTGTAATAAAATATTTCCCCCTTTTGAAAGGGCTAATTCAAATTACAAAATCCAGTTTTGGTACTGTTCAAAAGCCAATAATTTTACATATAGTTACATTTGCTCCTTAGCAGTTTATCGATCACTGTAAAGGAAATAGATAGGGACTTGGATACATGTTTTCTCCAGGAGGCTAAGGATGGATCTTGCATAGTGGAAGAGAACTTATCACATCTTTTAACATTTCAAACTATTCATTGCTCTTTGGCAGGGGCAAAACTGTGCCTTTATCATCTCCTTACAGGTTTCCTGTGATTCTGGAGGGGGAAACTTTTTTTTTCTGTGTTTATTGTCATAATCAAGTTTTGCCATTAACCCTCACCGTCTATTCCTCTAGATATTCAGTAACAAGGTGGCTATTTTATTTCTAATTTGCAGGAATTGTTTGTTTTTTCTATCTTGAGTTTATAACCTGGGGTCACTGGGAAAATATTTATTAACTCTCCACTTAGAGTCACATGCTGTTAAATGTGACTGAATCAAGGCAAATGTTAATTTGACATTTCTTATAATTCAGGATCAGCTGATGTCATAGAGAAACCACTACTCTCAAGAATAATACTGTACTAAAGTTCTACCATGAACATGGCAGTGGGTTAAATGTAATTGGCACCAATGAGCTCATAGGGAGTGGCACTATTAGGAGCTATGGCCTTGTTGAAATAGGTATGGCTGTGTAGGGGAAAGTGTGTCATTGTGAGGGTAGTCCTTGAGGTCTCTCATGCTCAGTCTATAGCCAGTGTCACTTCCTGTGTTCTGCAGATCAAAGAAAACACAGGTGACAACTGTCTAGATAATCGGGAAATATCTTAGTCCCTTAGAATTTGGTCTGCAGTGCTTAAGAAACACATCACTGTGTGGGAAGAGCCAGCATTGACTTACAATCTGGTAGAGGTAGGGGTTGCCCCTAGAATATTTCTTTGCAGCTGGAACTTCAAAGCAAAGGTATACAGAGGGCAATGTAATCTTAAAGCAACTCTAAGAAAATAAATGAAAATTGGAACAGAAATCAGGGAAAGGGAAAACAGAATCAATAGGGAAAATTAATAGAATGAAAAGTTCTTTCATTAAAAGTATCAATAAAACTTATTATTTGAGGATTCTACCTACTAATTTCTAAAACAAAAAGTACTTTGCTACTGAGCTCATAGCCAGTAAAAGTATAAACAGAATGCTATGAAAAATTCTATGCCCAAAATTTGGTAAAGTATAAAAACATGAACAAAATTCCTTGAAAAATTCAAGATATTAAAATATAGAGAACCATTTGGATTAGCTCATTTTATTAAATAAATTAACTAGATAATTGCTAATTTCCTGAAAAATGATCAGACTTAGATAATTTTTCATAGCAAATTGTGACAAATACTTATGAAAAAAACCATAATCTCTACCAGATAATTGAACTCGACCAAAACCCAAACCTTCACTCACAATTGACATGATTGAGCATGAAGAAAATTTCCAGCATAGTTGGGGAGCCTCCACAGCTGATGGCTGCTGGGGTAGGAAAAGTCAGTTTTCTTCAAAGAAGTGTGGGCCATTAAGATGCCCATGCTCCAGTGAATGTCTGTACACACATGCACATAAGAATAATGCTGACTGCACTCAGTGAGCTATGAAAACAGGACATGAATTTTGAAAGGACATTAGGCAACAGGGGTAAGGAAGAGGCTGGAGAAGGAATAGGCGCATATTGATGAATACATTCTATACATATATGAAATTAGCTAAGAATTAATAATGAAATGAACAGTTACTTTAAAAAAGGATAAAACTATTCCTTGAAAATAGTAACTAAAAAAGTTTGCAGAACACTAGATGAATATAGGAGGTGCCTCTGCTTGCCTACTTATCAGAAGAGATAATTTTGAAATTAAATTTGTTCTTTATTGTTTTAAAACCTGTACCAAGTGTTAAATGATGAACAATTTGAATAAAATATTGAGCAATATTAAACTAAGACTCAACATATGAAAATAAATAAGTATGAAGCCATGTGTATACGAATAAAATACTGCCTAAATAAATGAAAAGAGGGGCAGATGTCTCATTTAGAAGGATTCCAGTATCCTCCCTGTCCTCAGAAAGGCAAAATATAAACTCCTACTTCCTCCTCCTGTCCATGAACATAGCCCAGAAAGGAGAGAAAAGGAGAGACCATAGAGTGGAGGAATCTGACAAACACTACCTCAGCCCAAGTGAGCTGGGTAAAAATCAGTACTTGTAAGTCATGCTGAAGTCTGTGGAATTGTCTTAGGCAAATTGAGTCTTAGGAGACTAAATAACACATGACATCCCAGGACATATAAGGGATCTTTCTTAGGAAGAATAAGGTAGTGTGAATAACATATGCCCTTTGGTTGATGATGTAAATAGTTTTAATTTGATAGCAACAAATTTCCTCACAGGTGTAAGATATTAAAACAGAAAGGTATCTGGAAGACTCTGTATATTATTCTTTTATTTATTTCTGCAAATATAAAACGTCCCTTAATATAAATTATATTGTAATTGTCTTATCTGGTGACTCTGAGGTGTAAGCAAGTCTTAAAGATGCAAGTAGAGTTTAAAAGACTTGACAGTAAACACACAAAAGATTCTCCTTTAGTTGTCTGATGACCTTGATAAAGTTCCTTAGCATGTTAAGCAGCTCTTTTCTTGTCTCAAACACAATAACTACTGCATCACCCTCTCACCCATGGGATTGATTTTACAACTAATGCTAAACTACACTGAAAAGTACATTGCCATGGATGGATATGTCTCAACATATAACCCTCAAGCAGAAAAGATATAATTGCATCCGTACAGAAAACAAGTGTGACTTATGTAGAATGGCACTCTAGTCTTAAAAGAGGAACAGGAAGAAACATTCAAGCTTTTGTGTTATAAATAAAAATAATAATAAACAATCTGGTAAATAGTTTTTCTATTGTTTAATTCCTGCCCCACACAAGGTTTCGAAATCAGTCAATGACTTTCCTTCTTTTAGTGTCTTCCTTCACCTGCATTAAAGACAATAATATTCTGTTAGCTTTCTAAGATACAGAGAATTTAAGCTACACAGGGGGTGGGTTGGGGGTGTCCTTACCCAGCAGTAGGAGCTCCTTGTATTATTCTTCTGAGTCTGAGTGCTTTATATAAAATTCTCTTAATTCCTCATCTCCTGGGCTCATTACTGCAAGGCTACACAAGCTTCCTTTGGTGGGATGGCTTTTGAGAATCACCAAAGAATTTTACAATGGTTTTTCCAGAAACTACAGCAGTGACTTGGGGACCCATAAACTCTCTACTCCATTAAATCCAAAGTCTGGCCTTGTTTCTTTACAAACATATTAAGGAATAAATTGACTTTGCCTCTTTTATTTCATGATTTTCTAAGTCTGTCTTGTGTCCTGTTTCTCTGGTGATGAAGGCTGGTAAATACTTCAAAATCAAGCTTCAATATCTTGTGCAAAAGATATCTGTCAATTACCTCAGGAAAAAAAAGACTTGTATCTGGAAACAACCTTTTATTTTTTAATTAAAAAATGTTTTGTGGTTTTAATATGATTGCATCATTTGCCTCTTCTCCTTGCTCCCTCCAGAGTAATCTTTCAAAATAATGACCTTTAATTGTTGCTACATATGAATGTGTGCATGTATGTGTATTTGTGTGTGTGTCCTTAAGTATTTAAATAGAGCATGATCAGTCCATATACTGTATGTACATACTTTCAGGGCTAACCTTATGATATTGGATAATCAATTAGTGTGCTCTTCTCTTTGATTTTGCAGCATGTTGCTGCAAGCATCTGGGCATTGATTTTTCTCTCCCCACTAGATGACAATTCAACAGCCCAGTGAGTTGGGATTGTTTCTATTTTTTTTAACATCCTTTTCTCACAAAAAATAACATGCAGTACAGGACATCCTACCTACTGGGCATTATTTTTGTGGCCTTATTGCTGTCTGAGTTTTATCACCAGTCTCTCTTACTATGTGATTTCTTCATAGAGGAATCTTTAATTTGCATACTTATTTGGTTGTTTTTATTTGCTGAGTTTCCTTCAGATTACATGACAAATAGGATTCATCATTATACATCAAAAAGCATAAGGAGATAAAAGGGGAGGAAAGGAGGAAGAAGCAAAGATACAAAGTAAGGATAACCCATCAGATCAGAAATCCTATTTTCTAACAGATAGTTGGCTTTGATATATCAAGAATCAAACAAAGGAGTCAACTGTGACCTATAAATGTATGAAGTTGAAGAGCACTCACTTTCTGAATAGAAAGATACAGTAGAAAGCTTTATTCACAAATAAATGATCTGGCTGTTAAAATGACTTGATAAGAAAAACTGCTATTCAACATGGTTTGGGCAACATCAAGATGGCTCGGCATAAGTCTGTGGTATCTTTATGTGTAGTGAAGAGGCGAGCGGGCCTGCTTTTGGTCCTGCCCGGCTCCCGCACAGCTAGCTTATACCCTGAAATAACAACACACCAA
>LOEQ01006104.1:32671-44109 GCA_001685075.1 Bramus lutescens
TCAAAAGGCCAAGGCAGTTTCTTTATTAACCAATGAAAGTAACACATAGACAGATGACCCTCCTACATCAAGGGTGAGGCATTGTAATATTTCCCCCATTTACATTGGCATGACAACTGCTGTTTTTATTATGCCCAGCAGTCTATAACTGGCCAGAATGCAGAGAACAATTGATTGTCGGGCAGTCAATCCTAACTGATACACGTACAACACAACCCATACACTTAATACTCAAAGAACATCAAAGAAGAGGAATTCAGAGGTACTGACACTCTGAGATATTGTCTTATGTTTAAGGAAAGATGCACTCACAAACCTTCATGATTTTCTTTCATTGTGTCACATGGGCTGTTTAAATTCTATTCCTTGCAGATAATGAAGCTTTAAGATTGAATACTAGTTGGAACAGCATGTGTATTCATAAGCTACAGAATAGAAAACATGGATGCCAGTGGACTCCATGCAATAACTATAATTGAGAGTATAAAGAACACATTATAGAATTAAAGAATCGCATTACAGCTTTCCTCACTTCATCTCATATGCTGCAGTTCATTAAGCAGCTCCTGTTGGCTATTTCCTCTTTTTCATAAGCTGCAACTATTCCTCTGATGTTCCTCAATCCACGCTTTCCCCGTGCTTACCAAATTTCCTTACCAAAGCGCAATGCACCTGATTTGATAAATGTGAAATCATAAAAATCAGCATTATTGTTTATTTTTAAATACAAAAATGTTTGGAGCTTCTCAGCTGTCTTCTGCTATGAACAGATAACAGCTGATATTTAACTATTTTAAATATCTACATTGACTTTACTATTCTGATAGTTTCCCACTACATCTACACTTTTTTAAAAAAATCTAGTAGTGATTATTAATTATCCTGATAGAAAAATAAAAAAAGTATGTGTATGATACAGTCTCTGCCTTAGAGAAATGCTATGCAGAATGAGGATGCTTTTATCTCTGCCAATAAAATAAGTGCTGTAGACACTATCTGCCACTAATTAAGAATAAGATGACAGAAGAAAAATATGCAAATTTGTAGCCATGAGCAATGGATTGCATATATTGAGCTCTTTGTTAAGGAATACATAGTAATAAATGTACATTTATGCTTGGAAGAAACACAATTTTCACATAAATTGTGTTTTTATAAAATTAATAGGAGGGAATCATTAATTGGAATGTGTCAATAGAGAAAGAAGGGAGAAGAGACAAATAATACTGAGGATGGGTGAGAAAGCTACATGGAATCATATTACATTATTTTATATAATACATAATATTATATATAATATAGCATGTACATATAATCTACAATTATACACACACATATATGAAATTATGCTGTTTGGCCTGACAATGTGACAATGCTCCCACAGAAGCCAAAGACTATCTAGTACGAGTACCAGTACTTAGTACCAGGCATAAGAAACTTCTTTTGAATTGATTGAGCACCCAAGAGTCTAAAAATGATACAAGCTTTTTCTTGCTCTGATTGCTCTGTATGGCCAGAGACACTGCACTATGCATTTTGTAAATTAGACTTGGAAAATATGAGATAGATATGACCTGAAAACATCCTCACTGAGGACTAGCTTTCATAGTATCAGAGGATGCTATACAAGTTGCCTGAAGAGGGACGCAATCAATAGGGCTACTCTGCTGTGACACCTATAAACGGTAGTAAATGGCCACCACAGCAAGATATCTGTAAAGGTGTAGTAGTGACATTTAAATCTTGGTGGAAACCAGTATCTGTCTAATTGAACTTCAGGCACGCACAAAAGGAGGAAACCCATACCTGGTAATAAAAATCATCTTTCCTCCCTTTCTCTCTTCTTACTTTTCATTCTCTCTGACTCTCTTTCCTCTTCCATTAGTTCTTTATTGATCTATATACCTGATCATTATTTTTTAGGTTAAAAATTGTTTACATTTATTTTATGAGCATGAATGTTTTACCACATGTATATGTACACTACACGTGTTTGGTAACCATGAAGGCCAGAATTGTGTTTCAGATCTGTTAGAACTATAGTTATGAGTCACAAGAGGTTGCTGGACACAGAGCCTGAGGCTTCTGGAAGATTTATATGTGTTTTTAACCACTGAGAAGTCTCTCCAAGAAACCATTCATTATTTTTAAATTTCTTTCTCTTTTATGCTTTGATTCATATTCCTCATAAGAAAACTCTGGTAAACAATCAAGTAGTACAATTTAAAAATAAAGGTTGAAAAATGTGTTGATTGACTGTGTTGGCGGTTTAAAAAAGTGACTCCTTACACAGTCTTTCTCCTATCTAGGTTTTGGAGGAAAATGGCATTCAATGATGTAATAAAAAGGAATGGGGTTTTTCAATGATGACAATAACATTTTAGTCAATGAAATATTGGACATGTGCTATTATACAATATATGCTATTGATGTTAGCCATATCATATAGATTTGCATAGGTACATGCTATGATATTCACATAAAGCCAAAAATATTTGATAGTGCACTTCTAGAAATGTATTCTATAAATGCCCAGAAAGTAGTATAACAAAGGTTTATTTCTGGGGATAAACTCACAGGACGATTAGTGATCCACAGTCCTCTGTGAGAACTGGGAACTGAAGCCTGGACCAGTGGGAAAGCAGTCAGTGGTCTTAACCACTATTCTCTCTCTCCATCACCAATGTGGAGCAACTGCATCCACATAAAACCTGAGAGAGCTGGGGGAAAAATTCTAGTCACAAAAGAACAGAATTAAGAATGGCTTCTTGATAGCAGTATTTTCTTGGGAGGACTCTGATTGCTAGAGGCAAGCAGTGCCATGATTGTTTTAAGAGAAGGCTTCTTAAATCAGCATTAGAAGCAAAATCTGAGCAGCTCCTTTAAGAGCTTCCTGTTTTGTGCTGGTACAGTTATGAAGCTCTTAAATGGGGTTTGAGAACAGCATGCTACTAGTTGCTTTATGGCAACATAGACCTGCTTCAACCCTGGAGCTGGGGTGGTGAACATGGCTTGCAGAGCTGGTGGTGAATGTACCTTTGCCATATTGGATTGGGAGAGGTCAACAGGCAAAGCAGCCTTAGACCTACCCAGGCAGCTTAGCATTTTAAGAAGCATTCCTGGTCAGAAAATCATTACATATATGCAATAAAGACATATTCAGACAAAAATAAACCTCTGAAGAGGTCACAGTGTATTTAAAAAATGCATGAATGTTGTAGGAGGAGGCTTGTTTGTTTCCCAGCCGACCAGTCTCCTGAAATAACCACACGGGAGCTGTATTAATTAGAGCACTGCTTGGCCTATTAGCTCTAACTTCTTTTGTCTAGTCTTTACATCTAGAATTTAATCCATTTCTATTATTTTATATTTTACCACGAGGCTTGTGGCCTACCAGCAAGGTTCCAGCATCTCTGTATCCAGGGATGGCTCCATGGCTTCTCCTTGACTGCACCTTCCTTCTCCCAGCATTAAGTTCAGTTTTCTCCATCTAGCTAAGCTCTTCCCTGCTATAGGTCCAAAGCAGTTTCTTTATTCATTAATGGTAATCACAGCATACAGAGGAGAATCCCACATCATATACAGGCTTGGGAGAGAGAGGAGAAAGAGCATAGACAATTCAAAAACAAGTACAGACAGTCATCGATTGAAGGAGTAAATAATTAAATGTTAAAAAGTAATAGAGTAAAAAATATAAGCCACATAAATATGGAACAATACACAGAGAGTCTGGATTATGTACACTACTGTGTTTTCCTTGAATTTTTTTTGACCGTGAACGAGCTAAGTACAAAGAAACATTTCATCATGTGGGCTGCTAAGTTAAACCAACATAAAGGTATCTTGACATCAAAATTTGATTCTAAGGATATGTTACTTTGGAAAAGAGGTTCTGCTTTTGTTTCCACAGGAAATGAGAGTCTGTGGATTCCTTTCAGGCTAATGTGGTTTGATAAAACAGTAGCATCTGAAAGGTTTCTGTGAACCCTAAAAATATCTTGTCCAACAAAGAGCAGGAAGTAGTTTGGAGAAAGCAATTCCTAAATTTCCAAAATGATTGTTTATAAATGTTTCTTTTCATTTAAAGGACAGAGATGATATAGAGATAAATATTTTGCATTAGTATGGTCTATTTATACAAATTTAAGGTTGGTTTTGTTATACTGTGTATATGTATTTCTGCTTTTGTTTAAGGTATTGTGTTTGTTTAGTTCATTTAAAAATGTACTGTATAGTTAAGACATACAGATTAATAGTCATTTAAAATAGTCAAACTGTAGTCATGTTAGTTAAGTTTTCTAGATATACAGAGGTATATTTCAGATGGATAGGTTTTTATCAAATCTTCAAAGATCACAGAATATGACATTTAAATGTTTTAAGAACTTAGGATTTTGCATGACAGTGAGGCACATCTGCTCATAGCTGCAACAATCTACTTCAAAAGGATGATGGACATCAAAGATTCTTTTTATGGAGTTTGTTAGCCATTTGGGCAAGAAACTGGCCTGCCTGAACTGCTTGATGGTATGTTGTTTTAATTGGGCATTCAGGACCCACAGAAAAATGACTGCTGAGCTTCCCTAAAGGTGAGACAGTCCTTCAGGATTCCTGCTTCATGAAAGAGTCTAACAGACATTCTGAAGGTCACAGAAGAAATGACTGATAAACTGCCAATATAGGGAAACAGTATTTCAAATTTTCTGCTTCCTGAAAACGTCTGCTGGATACTATGGTACTGTAGGCTGAAGAAAGATGCTCTAATATTAAAGAAGAACATTGGTTGTCCATTCATCGATATGTCTCTGTCAATTCTAGAGTTTTGGAAGTTGCTTGCAATGCACTTCCTGTTTACTTCAGCAGTATTATACCCTTCTGGGTTTTACTGAAGAGCTGAGGACTGATAGTTATAATTATAGTTTTCCTTAGTTTGGATAAAAGAAAAATTAGATAGGAAACTTTCCAGATACAAATAGACTAAATACTGTAACTGTAATTCTTGCTTTATAACTGTTTTTATATGCAATTTTCTTATGTTAAACTTAAAACCTTCCTTTTTAATTAGACAGAAAAAATGGAGATGATATGGAATGTCCTCCTGTATTTGTGTTGTTTTTATTGGTTAATGAATAAAGCTGCTTTGGCCTATAACAGGGCAGAATATCACCAGGCTGGATGAGATATTTAGAGAGAGTAGGAAAAGTCAAGACGCTATGCAGTTGTCGAATGAGACAGATGCTCAAAGCCTGGTAGGTCATAGCCTTGTAGCAATACAAAAATAATAGAAATAAATTAACTGAAGATATAAGAGCTAGCTAGAAATACACCTGAGTTGTTGGACAAACAGTGTTGGAATTAGTATAGTTTGAATGTGATTATTTCAGGTCTGCGCTGCCAGGAAATAAACAGGCTGTCTCTGCTTATAGCATATCACATAGGGAACTCATGAATTTGCCTTTGAAGTCATCCATACTTATTTATCACAGAGTGAACCCATGTACTTCCTTTTAAAGCTGTGCTTTAAACTCTGATGGACAGGGACCCTCACGTTGCATTGGCTGATACAATTATTTTATATTTGTCTGATGTGTAGTCTTCAAAAAATGCATCAATCAATAACTGCAGCAAATTCAGGTGAGAAGCAAACTAGGCTCAATAAGGCAAAGTACTATACATGCATTACAGAGTGATATTAATTTGATTGCATAAATGTTAAGTGTACAACAATACTCCCTTGAAGCTTGTAGGATGGGAGAAGGAGGAGGCTGATCAACAGGCATTTATGAGTAAGATCTTTTGGTTTTTTATTGCATAGTGTAGAAGTTATATATAACAATTACATGATACATGTTAATAAAATGTAGAACATGGAAAATTCAGAATTTTTCACCATACATTATTATCATCCTGAGACACAGAGATATGGTTGACTATATCAAATATGATTCAATAATGGGATATGTTGGATCATGCCATGGCACCACATTAGTCTGGGTCACTTTAGATTAGTATGTAACAGTTAAAAATAAACATTTGCTCAGATTTAAAATGTGTATGTTCTTCACTTTGCATTCAAAATGAGGCAGCTTGGAGAACTATTGAATATGAATGAAAACAACATAAAAAATAAAAAAAAACAGACCGTAACACATCCTATTAGGAGGCAGAAGAGGAGCACACTTAAAGGCAGAGGGTGACACATGTAAAATCCTGAAAGGCAAAGAGCTTCCCAGTTCTCAAAATCATGTCCATCTCTTACACATTGCATGCCTGATCTTAAATGTGAATCAGTAGCAAAGTGTTTCTCCCTCCTTCTGAGAGGAAACTATTCAGTGAAACGAGGTAATATAAGGCTCAGGCAACATATACAAGGCCGTCAGCTATTACCCATTTTTATAGATGCTTTCCTAAAAGTTTTAGGGAAAATATAAAGAAAAAAATGTGATAAATATTACATGTTAAAAAGTATCCTTTGTCATTTAGAAATAATATATATCTTAGAAGAAGAACGTAATTCATCTTTAAAAAAACACAATTTGCTTTAACGAGTAAGAATAATAAGATTACTAGCTTTGGAGGCAAGATTAATGTTTCCTATATTAAACTGTAGCAGCTCCATATATTAGTTTTTATATGCAGCATGGATTAAAATTTGTATAGCTAAAAATAAAATAATAAAAACTTGAGTTGCATAATTTAAATTAAATTTAAATATAAAGAGAAGTTGAGAGGAAATAGCAAAGTTATACCATGAGCTACAAATACAGATTTAGACTATGATTTTGAATCAGAACAATTAATGCAAAAACTTTTCAATTTTACAGAAATGAATAATAATTGAAAAATCTGAATTTTAATGTCAATAGGGGTTTAAGACAATTTTAATGAAGATATCCTCAATATGGCAAAGTCAACATTACACAAATGCAAAGAAAACTTGCAGGTTATCTTGTTTTTCCATAGTTTAAACTTTGTCAGTTAACGAAAACTCTATGGTAATCGTAGCGCACTAAACAAGCAAAATTTATAATCAGCATTGAAGGCTTAGAGAGTGAATTATGCTTTTGAATTTAGAATGTAAATAGAAACAATTCCAATAACTGGTAAAGAAGAAATTAAAAACATTGTATTGAAACCAAGCAGTTGTTCGAAGATGTCGTTATAATGACTCCGGGAGAAACAACATGCATACTGTGCTGTACAAATTAATTTTAGGCAAAGCCTACAAACAGGACTTTACCATCAGAGCTCCCCCATAGGTACAAACAAGAATTACACATTTGACAAGCAAAAGTCAAGATTAATTTCACATAGAAATCATTTTTGAGAAGTAAGACAAATGATTATTTAGTAAATATTTCAGAAAAATACTATGCAAAAGTTCCTATTGTATCAGTGCCAAAGAATTAATAAAAATGTGGAGATATGGTCAGTAGATATAATGACCATGAATATCCAATTTAATATAGAAAGACCAAGAATCTATTGGTTTTATTATACAAGGAATCCATGAACTAATATTTATTATTATAATACATACTAAAATTATGCATTCAGTCATTGTTATATATGGCATATTAGAAAAAAAAATCAAGTCAGTTGACTTAAAATAGAACAGTGGACAAGAAAAAAGAGGTTATTCTCTGGGAGTCTGCAGGTGACTCTCTCACTCCCTTAGCATCTCCAGAGAAGTCCTCTCTAGAGTACTGAAAAAGAGACTGGAGTCTTATGCTTGAGCAGACAGGTCTATCAGATCATTATCTCATAGAGACAGTATTTCAGGGGAGTAGCAGGAGCAAGAGAGACACCCACTGAACAATGAGAAGAGTGGGAATTTGTGTAGGACTCTGGAATTCTCCAATCCCAACATGAAGTGGTGAAGAAACACTACCAAGAACATTCACAATGCTTGTGTTCTAATAGTAATAAGATCCTCAGTTATTTTAGATGTGGACAGTGATAAATATTAAAACACCACAGATATGTAAAGGTAAATACATATCAAATATATCTTACCTTCTAAGAAGTTTATGGCACACAACCCCCACACACATATACAAACCCACATTATGATGCTATTTTATAGACCTAGCTGTTTAGCAACATTTATTAAATTCTTACTAAATAGGTACATATAGTTTGCTATAACAATTTAAATATATAAAGAATTTCCAAAGAAACTAATTGGATTCCCCAAAAATTTTGAACCATAATTTAATCTCAGATTTATTTATAATATTAAAAAAATGGAAATGCCTGAACTAACCTTCAAAGGATAATTGATAAATAAATCATTTCTTGTGCATTTTGAAGATTGATTACTTACAAGTCATTTAAAATGAAATTGAAACTTCCACTTAATGAAATGAACTGGTGTTGAGTGATCAATTTTCTTAATGCTTTCATCTATACAAGCATGCAAACATAAAACATAATAAACTGAAATGTTCATAATTATAATTTATTAGTGTGAGATCATTACTTAATTGTTTATTCATTCATTTTTATGTAACTATCATGTAATATAATAATTTATAACAGACAAACAACTTGTTTCTCATAACATGGCAGAATATTTTTAAAACCTATAATAATGCTATGAAAACTATTTGTATTATATATGTATTATGAAGTTTAATATATAATCAATGTAATAAATTACTAATCTTTTAATGAGAAATTGGCTTAGACAAGCAAACATTTCAAGCCTGAGTAAACATGCTTTTTCATATCACTTGGTTCTTGTGATAGGGGTCTGTCCATCTATACCTCTCCAAACATATCCAACAGCATTGCCCTTCTGGACAAGGTTTCTACCAGATACAAGGCTGAATAGCCCATGGTCCTTCCTCTTCCACCAGCTGGTATAGAATTCTAGAATTCCTCACATTACAAATTCCTCCAGTCATATGAAAGAAGCATGAAATATGGACCCATCAGACTTTCATTTCACATTGCTTTTATGCTCAGCACAACTTGGCTTAAACTTCTATCCTCTCTATAAAACTCTGAGCTCCCAGAAGAAGGGACGGGGAGGTGTTACTTAAATCACCTTAGTGTCTGATTCAGACACGAGAGCATATGCGGGATTAATAGGAAAAACAGAATGTCATATTCATATCTACTATATGCTACAAATGAGATATTGTTGTAGGAATGCTATTGCTAAATTGACTGCTAAAAATGAATGGATGAAAAATTTCAGTATTATTGATGCAATTATATGGAATGATACAACTACCCAAATGGGTAAGATCGTTGGTGTGTGACCCAAGAGGAACTCTCATTTCTTGTCTGGAGGAACAAAAATGTGAATTATGTTTATGTTGGTGCAGGTTGAGCATTTCCTTATAAAGCTCTGCATACTCACACCATGTTATACAGGAATTTTTCTCTGCTTACTGAGACACATTGCAAATGTACACAAGCATTACACTTAACTATATGGAGCATCCTCACAACTGCTGCAAACTAAAGAAATATGGAATATGGTTTTACCCAGGTTGATGGAAAAGCCAAATGTGGTACATCCTTATAGAGAAGTAACTTTCCAGGCAAAAATGATGAACTATGAAGTTTCTGAAAGACGTAGGGGGGGGTGTTAATGTTTATTATAGAGAGGCATGTCTGGAAGGTGGTCAGTTGAAAGATTCCAGTTAGCTGTATATGAGAGTGTAAAACTGTTGACAAATGAAGATCAAATGTTACTCAAGTTTGGTGCTGGAAGAGGGGGATGAAGAGCTAAGGCAAATGAGTCTGTTGCTTCTCCGATGATCCATCATAAAGTTCTCTTTGTACCCAGGAAAAATCCCAGCTGAATTTGTCTGTGTGACCTGCCCTCTTCTACTTCCCTCTTCTCACCACATTGTATCATTTTCTTTGCACCGATGAATCAGCTGCCTCAGCTTTCGTAGGGACCATTTTCCTCCCCAAGTTTATATGGACAACACAACTTTTCCTACCTGAAACATCCTTCTTCATTTGATGGAGTCCTGCATATATTTGCAAGAGTTGATCCTTTATTTTCCCCCTACTGAATACTCAACACTTTTTATCTGATATGCAGTGTAGTGATGTTTAAAACATATTGTTCATTTTAACAGGACTGCTTGAGCAGAACTAGGCAATAGAGCTCAGATACGAGTGTTGATAATTCTGGCTTCTGGAATGAGATACCAATGAGGTACTCCTGTGAATTCCTTTGTCTTGATAAACCTTTACATTGGGATCTGAAATATTTTCTCTAGCTTTGTAGCCCTGAATTCTATATGATTTGCAGTGACTGAAGTCTCAATGGGCAGCCACTAATGCAGACATACGATATTAGCAGGGCAATTTCAGTGATGGTGAAAGTCAGAGCAGCATACTGGAACCACCTTTCAGAGTGACATTGTCACACATCTGGTCAAATGAATTAATATTCCCAGCAGGATCAATGCTTTTGGCAGGAACAGTTAGCATTAATGTCACACAACCCTTGGGTTTGTAAAACAGAAAATGTATTAGTGCTTTGTGCCATCAGTCCATGAAACTGCAGAATTTTTATATTTCTGGATCTTCAGTCATGTATTCACATCCACTGGGCCATCCATGTCATAAAGGAATGGAAATTCTTATGTCTCCTTGGGCCATGAATGCCCATTGATCTAGAAAGTTTCTGTGAAAAGCATTGGCATACACTAGACCAATAATTATTTTACATAAACATTGTCTCAACATTAAAAGGACTGACACCAATGATTAAAATGCTTTGTGAAAACTATTGGGAAGAATCAGGATGTGTGGAGGGTTCTCATCCTGTTCCCAACAGTAATCTCCTCCAGAGACACCAACCTTCCTGAGATACTGTTTTCCAGGATATATGCAGACTTCTCACCCAGAGAATCATGAACTTATTTTTCTTGTTTGTCAAAACAATTTCAGCTATTATGAAAAGATAAACACTCATGTTTTACTATCCACTGCATTATATGTAACTGGCTCCTGCTGTGAAATCTAGTTTGTTTGATTGTGATAGATCCTGGATGTTCTGAACAGGCATGTAAAATTGAAGGGATGTCGCCTTTCCTTTTGCTCTCTTGTTTGAGACAAATTGTTTGCAGTGGATGTATCCTTTGAAAAAAGCAATGGAATCTTCATAAAAGACAGTCCTGTATGTTGAAAGCCTCCCCAAAGGACTCACATGCTTGAGTAGAAGTGAAATTTAGGGACCATTCTGATACAGGGTGAATGTGCTACTCTTCTATCTCAATCAGAATCTAATAAGGGAACTTCAATGGTTAACCAAGAAAAGGTTGGAATTGGGGAAATTAGTTAACAATTAATCCAGGCCAATGGAAATGCCAACAGAATCATTTATATTGTTCCCATGTGTAGAAGGAAAAGAAACTCCTGCTATGAAGGATCGGATCACACACACACACACACACACACACACA
>LOEQ01006104.1:46958-65997 GCA_001685075.1 Bramus lutescens
AGAGAGACAGACAGAGACAGAGACAGAGAAATTTATTCTGATAGGGAGATACAATGTGCAGCATTTCTAAACTCTTTCTTTGTTACATATGTTGTCATTAATTTTCTGGTAATTTCCTATCTGCCTACATTGTATTTGGATCATATTCACTGTCCACTCCAAAATACTCACAGATCCACTTCCCAATTCTTGATGTTCCAAACTTGAGATTGAGACAATCAACATTAAAAAACTTACCACTAGCCAGGGAGCTATCAATAATTTATAGCTCCTAAGGGAGAAAGAGAGAGTCAGTTTTCCTTAGAGTTTTGGTCCCAGATGTAACACCAAGTATGTCTATATGCAGCATAAAATGAAATCAGTATGATATTTCCTTAAAGATGTATTTAAAAATATTTATTCATTGTGTGTGTTCACAAGATTGTGCCTCATAGCCAAAAGAGTTGCTTCCATAGCAATTATGAACAATGATGCAAGAATATTGAAATGCCCGTATCATTTGATGCCTAACTGTATAGGTCAAAAACAATAAAATTTCACTTCCTGAATGTTGCAAACAACCTAAAGATATTTTTCTTATTAGCTAATTTTGTTCATTGGAGTTTCATCCATATCTAAAAAGCATTCTGATTATTCCTGTTTTTCTCTTATCTCCTTTCCATCCCTGTGACCTCTCCGTCCCCTACCTGTCCTGGATTTGTGACTTTTGGTTTTGATTTGTGAGACATTTTATTTATCCAGAGTCCTCTATCTAGACACTGGATATCAACGATCCTGTGGAGTTTTGTGTGATCAACAGTGAGTACACAATAGAAGCCAGTGACTCTCACCCCAAGATGTAATACGAACATATAATAGTTCACTGGCAAAGATAGGGTCATGTAAGGCCCTCGTTCATCTCCACCTGACTAGGCCAATTTTTGTACTGACACAGTGCAAGTATGTACAGCTACTGCAAAGTGATTATTGCAATAGTTTTGTCTTTCCCATGAGATGGCATTTCGCAGCTGTTCTGTCTCCTGGCTTTTACATTCTTTCCACCTCCACATTCACTGTGTTCTCTGAGGTTTTGAGGGAATGGTGTAAAGGACTTGTTTATGGTTGGGCTTCCAGCTGTCATTTATTCTGAGCAATGTGGGTATCTATGAGTCTCTACATTAGCGACCATCTACGGGGAAGTGAGGCTTCTTTAATTCAAGCAGCATGAGGCATTTCTTTAAAAGTATAAGCATAAATACTTATAATGTGGTTTGATACTCTGCCAATTTAGATAACCAATGGTGTAGTATACTGTATGCTCACTAAAGCCTGTACTTCCTCAGCCATGGGTTTTCACAAGGTCTATAATCCGTGAACTAGATTCCTTCTTGTGAAGCAGGATTTAAATGTAATCAGTGTCCTATTACTCCGTAAAAAATGGTTCAACTCTTTGTAGTGGGCACACCTTACCTAACAGATTTGTCTTACAGTTGGATTCACAATTGGGTGAGATCACTGATGTCCTTACCTCCAGCTGCCTGCATAGCACCTGTTTCATTTATAGTTTCTATTGATGTGTTAAACACCATGACAGGGAACAATTTGGGGATGGAAGGGTTTACTTCATCATACAACTTACAGGTGAGAATTTGGGCAAGACTGTAGCATGAGTTTTAATGGGTCTTAATAATAAAGCCCAGAGTCAGATATAGGCGAAAAATGCTGAGAAATCAGAGAAATGAAAGAGCAAAACCACAGTCTCCTTACCTACTTCCCAGTCAAAATGAGAGAGATCTCTTGTCTCTCCCCACCTTATGACTTCCTGTCTATGCCCAACCATATCACTTACTGTCAGCCTATACAGACCTCCAAACCTCTATCATTAGTTAGTGCTTATCTCCATCCTTTTATCTTTAGGCAAGCTTTGTTTGTACAAACCAGATAGCACTATACAAAAGGCAAAATTTCAAGTCAGAAACCTGGAGGCAGGGCCTTGAGCAGAAACCATTGGAGATTTCTGGGTAGCAACACCTTCAGTAGACTGGATCCTCCCTCATCAATCAGTAATATAGAAAATGTTTGACAGACGTGCTGATAGGCTAATCTTAAGGAGACATTTTCTCATTTGAGAGTTCCTCTTCCCAAATAACTCTAGCTAACATCAAGTTGAACTAAAACAAACCAGTGTAGCACTTTCTGGAATTTATGAGAGCCAGCAGGAAAGAAGAGCACATCTTGTTTCTAGTTCAATTTCTCTCTAGCATTGATCCAAGGTAAGGAGTGTCTTCAGGAAAAGATCCTAGTTCTGTTGGGGAATCCAAAAGAATGGGAAGAGCCTATGATGTATTGGTATCCTTAGAAAACTTTCTGATCAATCTCTCATAGGGAGCTGTCTTACCCCATACAGTATTACTCAACTCTTGCCTGCTTAAATCTTTCTCTCCCTAGGATTTCCCAGCTCTGCTTTCATATGACCTGAATTCTACTTTCTGCCCTATATGCATTATCCTCCCATTTGCACTTTCTAGGCATTCTAGTTCCTGGCTTCCACAAGACATCAATTCTGAATCCATAATATTGGACTACATCAGATATTATTTTTTCAAGCTCTTTCATTATCATTTTGTCCATGATAAGAATCCATTTCACTTGCTTGTATTTTAGGGCATAAAATTAGGTAAGTATCGTTGGGACAAGCCAGGGGTTGGAGGATTCCATGGGTGCAGTTGTGGTTCTCTAACTTGCTCATACAGAAATTCTCTTAGGATAATTTTGTTTCAATGCTGGATCCAGTGTTCAGATTCATTCACTCAGCCATGATAGCCTAGGCTGGATCTAGGGATGTCAATCAATGAAGTCAGTACACTAGAATTTCTTCTTTTTCAGATGCTCCTAAAGTCTTTATGATTGCTGTTCTTGACTGTCAAATTGACTGCATCTGTAATTAACTAAAACCCAAATGGCCAGACATACCTGTGAAGAATTTTTCCTTAATTAAATAATTTGAAGTCAGAAGACCCACTTCTAATCCACATCTTTGAAGTGAAAGAAAATATATCTTTAATCTAGGACTTTTACAATAGGAAGCTCTGACTCTAATCTGGGAATACCTTCTGCTGGAAGCCTATATAAAAGTCATGGAAGAAAAATATACTTGTTCTCTTTGCCTGTTTTCTCTCAGTCTTAATGACAATCTCATTTCTTCACTGGCATTAGAATCTAATTCTTTGGAATTCTGGTGTATACTGATGAACAATTGACATATGCAGTCTCATGGACTGAATGACAACTGGATTCTTGGACCTTCTGTGAGAATACAGCTATTGGCCATGTTTGGACTAACTGAACTACAGCATGTAAGCCACTCTAATAGATGCTAATATACACATAAACATATAAAATATGTGTTAAATGTATAATATAAATATATAACATTTATTTGTGTGCATGTGTATATGAGTGTGTATACATATATACATGCTTCAATTGAAGAGGTCAAGCCAAAAGAACCTGGGTCAATCCCCATTATCAACCTCATACATCTCTTCACCGCAGAAACAAGGACTGCTGCAATCAAAAGACCTTCAAATAAGGAACAAAGTTACACACTTAACATAGAAATTCAGAGTCTGAAAGATAAAAACAAAGGAACTGGGGTATACTCTGGAAGACAAAATGTTAACAGAAGGAAAAAAGAAAGACATACACAGAGAGAGAGAGAGAGAGAGAGAGAGAGAGAGAGACACGGAGGGATGACGGAGAGAGGGAGGGAGAGAGAATACATTGAGAGAGAGAATTTATTTTACTTTACTATCTGATAAATACTGACAATGACTGGAAAGAAGGCAAGACACAGAACAAATGAGCAGTGGTCTTGCCTTCAGTTTTTTTTGAGGACAGCGTAATGTTAATTTATAAATACAGATGTCACTTTTGGAACTCAAAGTCACATTGATAAAGATGAGAGAAACAAGGCACTTCTAAAAGTAAATCTTCTGTTCTACAAAGTTACCATATTTTACAATGAGCTACATGAAGATACATTGAGACATGGCTGAATTTTGACAGAGTAAATAATGGCAGTAAGTTTGACAACATAAGAAAGGAGAGTCTGACATGAGATAGGGAGGGGTCTCACAGAGTTTTCTGGTTTTAGTGCGTGGGAATAAGCAGCACACTTTAGAAAAAGTGGGGCATATAATTTGCAAATGGAAAAGGAAAATAAATCATTTGAAGTGTTGGATCTGTTGTGAAGAGAAAACCATCACATTTTTAGAAACATTTCCTGAGGCAGCAATTTAACAGTACTGTAGAGATAACTGTGCAGGGGGATTCATCTCTGTTTTGTTAATCAAAGCAATGGAAGGAAGCTAAATGTTCATCAATACTGGGTACATTATACAAAGGGTGGTGATTCATGACCCAAGACACTCTGCTGCCCATGCAAAATTCAATGCATATTTGTGTTTTGTACTGTCTTAGAAAGATGCCCAAAACATATTTTTGACTAGAAGAGCAACAAAATAATATTCCCTGTAATTTAAAATAAATTCTGTGTTTATAAGAGGAAATAAAATAGACCCAGAATACAGGCTTTTTCCAGGAAGAGAAATCAATAGATTTTGGAAGAAAAGAACCCTAGCAGGATGAGTCAAATAGCCTGAAATCCATCACTAAAATTTGAGGCTTTGCAGGGAGTTCTTTGCTTGAAAACTGATGATTATGTGTCCACACATGCTCATATTTTTCTTGTGCTAGTATAGATTTAGTTATGTCACCCCAAACATTTCAAATGTTGATGTTTGAATCTTAATTGTAGAGGTATTGGTGGTTGTGTCTTTGGATATAATTTTTCTAGATGCTGTCATAAAATTAGACCATTGTGATAGAACCTCTATTCTTGTAAGAACAGATACTTTAGTGCTAGCTTCCCTGCCATTCTGTGTGCACAAGAACACTAGGAGATACCAACCTACCAGAAAGAAGACGAGGAGAAAGAAAGGGAATTGGTGATTAAAGATGAAGCAAACCTGCTTCCTCTTTCATCTAGGACTTCCCACTACCAAAGCCATTTGAAATTAAACCCTGCTTCTTCAGACATTTCTTTTGGCATTTTATTATAGTACTACAAAATGACTATGACACTAAACACATATTGTTCATGGCAGTATACAATGGCATGAATGTGAAATATGTCTGAGATTCATGTGTTTCATTACTTAGTTGCTGACTGGTGATACTCTTTGAAGGATTGAAGAAGCTCTAGAAAACAGGGTCTGAGTGGAGGAACTTTATTTCCAAGAAGTCTTTGAGGGTTATAGTCTAACCTAAATTTTATCCATATAATCTTAGAAACCTAATCTTCACCATGCATTTTCCATGATGACTGACTAGAACCCTTCAAAACATGGCCCTAAACAAAACCTTCTTCCCTTAAGTTGCTTCTTTTCAGTAATATGGTGGCAGGAAAAAGAAAAGAAACCAATACTGGTGTGGGACAATGGTCTGTATTCTGTGAATTATATTTTAAATAAATGATGATTGACAAGTAGCCAGGTAGGAAGTATAGGTGGGATAACCAGACAGGAAGTAGAGGTGGGTCAATGAGAACAGGAAAATTCTGGGAAGAAGGAATCCCTTTCCTTTGCAGTCCTGACCCAGCCACAGAAGAAGTAAGGTGTGACTACCTCGCTGAATAAGGTACTGAGCCACGTGGTTAGCATAGACAAGAATAATGGGCTAATATAAATTATAAGAGTTAATAAGAAGCCTGAGTAATGGGCCAATCAGTTTATAATTAATGTAGATCTCTGTGTGATTTCTTTGGGAATTAATAACTGCAGGAACTGGGTAGGACAGAAAACTCAGTCAACAAATGGTGCCCACGTGGTCAACTGCATCCACATAAAGCCTGAGAGAGCTTGAGAAGTAATTCTAGACAAAAAAGAATAGAGTTAAGCAAAGCTTATTGATAGGAGTATTTCCTCAGGTGGGCTCTGTTTGCTAAAGGCAAATGTGTCTCATTTAATAGAGCTTTCCTGATTCAGCTTTAGCTCTAAAACCTTGCAGCTCTTTTAAGAGGTTCTGCCACTAAACACTTAAATGGTGTTTATAAAAATGCTGACTGCATGCTTTTTGGTCTTCAACTGTAGTAGGAAAACAGATGTGCATTTTAAAATGCCAGCTTTCTGGGCCATCCTGCCAGCACAAGCTCTGACTCTTTCAGGCAGAAAGTCTGGCTGTAGAGCACTTGATTGTGGTTTGTGAGCACACTGCTGCACGTTGCTTTGTGGCAGGGACCTTGAAACACCATAGAGTTGTGGCAATAAACATGGCTACAGCCGGTACCTATGCCATGTGGCTGGAATCTCAGAAAACTAAGAAATGGGATGGATCCAGCCACCAAAGCCACAATTTTAACCTTAGCCATATTGTTTAGCAAATTAAAGACTCATGTGGTCAGAAAAAGAGAGATATACAGTAAAGATAGATTCAAAGATGAAAAAAACTCTAAATGGTTTACTATGTGTTTAAAAATATATGTATGCTTGGAAGATAAAAGAAGAAAAGATAGTAGTTGGATGTGGTGGCACCTGAAATCCCAACACTTCGGAGGCAGAGTCAGACAGATCTCTATGCGTTCAAGGACAGCCTGGTCTACAGGGGGCGTTCCAGGACAGCC
The DNA here is from genome assembly GCA_001685075.1 of Bramus lutescens. Lineage (NCBI taxonomy): Eukaryota > Metazoa > Chordata > Mammalia > Rodentia > Cricetidae > Bramus > Bramus lutescens. The sequence continues at coordinate 53,620 of LOEQ01006104.1, forward strand.
AAAGATACACAGAGAACCTGTCTCAAAAAGCCAAAAATTANACTCATGTGGTCAGAAAAAGAGAGATATACAGTAAAGATAGATTCAAAGATGAAAAAAACTCTAAATGGTTTACTATGTGTTTAAAAATATATGTATGCTTGGAAGATAAAAGAAGAAAAGATAGTAGTTGGATGTGGTGGCACCTGAAATCCCAACACTTCGGAGGCAGAGTCAGACAGATCTCTATGCGTTCAAGGACAGCCTGGTCTACAGGGGGCGTTCCAGGACAGCCAAAGATACACAGAGAACCTGTCTCAAAAAGCCAAAAATTAAAAGGAAAAATATAAGAAATGGAGGTTAAAATAAAGCCACATAAAGATGAATAATACACAGAGACTCTAGAAACTGTATGTTATTATGTTCTCTTTGAATTGCTTGAATGCTGAGGAAGGAGCAACAGCTGCTAAAAGATATTTGCTTATAAATGCTGCTGATTTAATCCATGATAAATATTTTGAGAATACCTTGAATTCAAAATCTAAATGAATATATGTTACTTTGGAGATGTTTTACTTTTGTTTCCACAGGAAATGAGAGGCTGTGGGTTCATTCTGAGTAAAGAAAATCAGGTTTGATCAAGGAAGACCACCTGAGAAATCTCCAGTAGAGTAGGAACAGATGGCCCAGATGTCTGAGTTTTACATCCAGAACATATTCCAGACTGCTGCCTGAGATAATCAAGCCTCACAGTATGCTCCAGTCAGGATTTGATCATAATTCTAAATTTTCTTTAGGTCCTTATAAGATTATCAGTGCCCCTAACTGGCAGGAAGTAGCCTTGAAAACTATGCACTTCTCCCCCAAATGGACTATGTACAATGGTCAGGAGAAAACAGGAGAAAAGCTAAACAAAGGATATTAGATTCAAAGGTCTTTTTTTTTTTAGAGGGGGAAGTGCTGTGGGACAATGGTCTTTATTTGTCAGTTATATTTTAAATAAATGATGATTGGCCATTAGCCAGGCAGAAAGTATAGGTGGGACAGCCATACAGGAAGTAGAGGCAGGTCAATGAGAACAGGAGAATTCTAGGAACAAAGAAGCCCATTCCTCTGCAGTCCTGACTCAGCCACAGAAGAAGTAAGGTGTGACTGCCTCACCGAATAAGGTACTGAGCCACGTGGCTAACATAGACAAGAATAATGGGCTAATATAAGTTATAAGAATTAATAAGAAGCCTAAATAATGGGCCAATTAGTTTATAACTAATATAGACCTCTGTGTGATTTCTTTGGGACTTAATGATTGCAGGAACAGGGCAGAACAGAAACCCTGACAACACAATACTTCATAAAATTTAACCCCAGTCTCATAATATAATAAATCATTAATCCAGAGTTTTTACAGGTCAGTGACTGTGAAAGTGATGAGCTTGGTGGTTCTAGCTCAAGATGTCTTCCAATTTGTGGAAAAGTAAGATATAGCATTGTCAGAGCCTAAACTCTGATGTTGCTCGAGTCATAGCTGACTATTGACTCTGGAAGTTCCAGTTCCTTACCAGATCAATAGCTCCCACAAGGCACAGATCCCTCATTGGATTGTCTGATCTTCCTACCTCTAGTCTTGTTGCTTATTTTCTATTTCTAAGCAATATTCTACCTACAACACTACAAAATCTGGAACAGTTTATTTGAGATAGGTATCAAAGGTATACAATGGTAGTTTTTATATGGACACACATTTAAATAATTATTACAACCAAGCTAATGAGCTTGACCATTACTTCAGATATTTAACATTTTCTTTCACCCCATTCTTTTTTAATTTTGATTTCCTCTCCTTATTCTTTCACTTGAGGAATGAATACATTAAAATTTTCTCTTTGTGGGAAATTTTTAGCATGAAATGATACCTGTTAACTACTATCTCACCATTTTCCTATGTCATTAGCTCCCAGAAACTACTATGCTACTCTACTTATATAAGGCAAAACTAATGGTTGTGTTTATAAATAAGATCAATTTTTTATGTCTTGTTTATTATAGTTCATTGTCTGCTGTGTTCATTTCTTATGCACATGGAATTATCTCCACAATTATGATTAAAGTGTTCACCTTTGATTTTGATTATTTTTATGAAACTTTCTCTTCTGATGCTAAAAATTAATGGATTGTGGAATTTCCCCAATTTATATTTTATTTTTAAGAATTATATTTAGAATGTTTTTATATTTGCTTCTGTTAAAACTGAGATTACACTTTTGTTTCCCAGTAGCTCAGACCTGAATAATCACAAAAACTACATTAATTACAACAGTTTGATCAACATCTCAACTATTCCTAGCAAGCTCTTAACTCTTAAATTAACCCATTTCTAACATTTTAAAATTTACCACAAGGTTCATGGTTTATTACCACTTGCTTCTTGGGTGTCTACATGATGTGGGATTCCCCTCTGTATGTTGTGAATACTGTTGGTGATTAAAGAAACTGCCATGGCGTGTTGAAAGGACAGAACTTAGGTAGGTGGGGAAATCTAAACTGAGCACTTGGAGAAAGGAGGCAGAGTGAAAGAGAAGCCATGTAGCCCTGCAGGAGACAGGCACTGTAAACTTTACTTGGTAAGCCACAGCCACATAGCAATACACAAATTAATGGAGATTGGTTAAATTAAGATATGTGTTAGCCAAAAAGAAGCTAGATGTAGTGGACCAAGCAGTTTTCATATAGTTTCTGTGTGATTATTTTGGGTCTGAGCAGCCAATCAGCCAGGAACCAACAAACAACCCCTTACAGCTAATTGGTACACAACATGTTGGTAGGGATCTTGGTTTATTGATAATTAAAAATATAGGTTAACAGATAATCATCTATAATAGTCAAGCTTTAGTCATGTTAGTTAGGTTTTCTATATATATAGAGAGAGATTTAAGTTAGATAGTTATTCTTCAAAGCCTTCAAAGACTAAGGAATTTGGCATTTAAAATGTTTAAAAACTTAGGACTTTTCATGACAGTTAGACACATCTGGTCCTGGCAACACCAATTACTTCAAGAAAAAGATGGTCATCAAAGAGGCTCCTTATGGAGTTGGCTAGCCATATGGCCAAGAAATTGTTCTTGCCTGGAATGCTGAACTTGACATGCAGTATCAGCAGAGAAATGACTGCTAAACATGCCTAAGGTCCTAAAGTCCTTTTGGTTTCTGCTTCATAAAAGAAGTCTGCCAGATATTCTACAGGACACAAAAGAAAGCTACTGAAAAACTGCCAATAAAGGCAAAACTGTCTTAAAATTTCCTGCTTCACGAAAAGTCTGCTGAATGCTATGGGCCTATAAGATAAATATGGATGCCCCAACAGTACAAAAGAACTTTTGGTGATTGTCCAGGCAGTGAGATGTCTTTGTCATTTTTGGAAGTTTATTACAATGTACTTAATGTTTATTTATGTAATATTATATCCTTCTGGAGTCTTTGATGGAGTTAAAAATAATATAGTTTTCCTTAGTTATGATTAAAGTTAAACTAAGTATAAATATTGCAACTATAATTCTTGCTTGATACCTGTTTTGTTAAATAGAATTTTACTATTTAAAGATAAGACATTCTTTTTTATTTAAACATCAAAATGGAGGTGATATGGGCTTCCCCTCTGTATGCTGTAAATACCATTGGTAAATAAAGAAACTGTCATGGCCTATTGATAAGGCAGAACTTAGTTAGGTGATGAAAACTAAACTGAATGCTGGGAGAAAGGAGGTGTAGTGAGAGAGAAGCTATGTAGCCTTGCAGCAGACAGGCACAAGAAATTTTACCTGGTAAAATTTGGCAATGCACAAATTAATGAAGATGGGACAAATTAAATTATAAGTGTTAGCCAATAAGAAGCTAGAGCTAATGAGCCAAGCAGTTTCAAAAAATAATATAGCTTCTGTGTGATTATTTTGGGTCTGAGCTGCCAAGCATCTGGGAACCAACAAGCGACCCCTTACATGGCATCTGCCTGACTCTGCCTTCTTTCCTCCTCTATTCTCTCCTTGGATTTCCCATCTTGCTATATTCTTCCCTGCCATAGACCACAAAAGCTTTTTTTTTATTAACAAATGGCAATAAAATATAATCACAGCATGCAGAAGGGAATTCCATGTCATCTCCCCCTTTTTGACTAAATAAAAAGGAAGATTTTAACTTATTTTTATGTAGTAACTTAATTTATATAGTAAAATTATATATAACAGGTATCAATCAAGAATTATAGTTACAATATTATTCTTATATTTATGTCTAAAGTTTTATAACTAATTTATCTTTAATAATAACTAAAGAAAACTATAACTATAACTCTGTCTTTTAATCTATAAAAGACCCCAGAAAGATATTAAATTACCTAAATAAATAAGAAATACATTATAAACAATTTCCAAAATATAGAATTGACAGAGACATCTCACTGCCTGGAAAGTCATCCAAAGTTCTTTTGTAACATTGAGGCATCTATATTCAGCCTACAGGCCCATAAAATCTGGCAGACTTTTCCATAAAGCAGCAAATTTGAAAGGTTGTTTTGCCTATATTGGCAGTTTGTCAGTCACTTTCTTCTGTGTCCTGCAGAATGTCTGGCATTCATGAAGCAGGAATATTAAGGACTGCCTCACCTTGTTAAGGCATGTGGGTCCTGCATGTTGTATTCATCCAGAATGTCATCAAGTCATCCAGGCAAGAGCACTTTCTTTTCCAAGTGGTTAGCCTTGTCATGTTGAAGGTAAATTTCATAACGGGTTTATTTAATACTTATCAACCTCTGTAAAGTAAATGGTGCTGCCAAAACAAACATTACTCTCAAGAAAAGTCTAAGTTGTTAAAACATTTTAAATGCCATATTCTATAGGTCTTTGAAATCTTTGAAAGTTATCTACGTAACTGAAATATATCTGCACATATCTAGAAAGCATAACTTAACATGACTAAAAGTTTGACTATCATAAATGAATATTAATATCTAATTTTAAATTATGCATTACATTTTAAATGAGCTGTATAAATAAAATACCATCAACAAACGTAGAAATATACATATAACAAAAATGATCTTAAATTTGTATCAATAAATCAAAGTCCATACCAATGTACTCATTTTATATAATATTTCCCCCATTTTATTTGAAAGGGATTGACTGTGACCATAAACTATTTATGCCCAATCGCTCTTAAATGAAAAAAAAAACATTTACTAACATTTATTTGGGGGAATTTTGGCATTGTTTTCTCCAAATTGTTTCCTGCTTTATGTTGGGCAAGATATTTTTAGGGTTCATGGACAACTTTTGGGGGTTTTCTTCCATCAGACCACATTAGCTTGGAGGGAATACACAGGTCCCCATCCTCTTGGAAGCAAAAGCAGCACCACATTCCAAAGTAGCATATTCTTAGACTCAAATTTAAAAGTCAAGTTAAATTTAAAGTATATTGTTTTATGTTAGCAGCCCCCACATCAAATGTCTCTCCATAGTTAGCTCATTGGCAGCCAAAAACTCAAAGAAAACACAGCAGTATACAAAATCACAACTCTCTGTGTATTTTCCATCTTTATGTGGCTTTTTATATTACTTTTACTGTCTCTTTAATGACTTTGTTTTATTTTTAAAACTATTCATTTCTTTTCATAATTGTCTATATTCTTACTTTTACGGTCTCTTTAAAAACCCTGTTTTATTTTTAAAACTTTATTTTTTTATAAAGAAATATTTCTTAATATTCCTTTTCCTTTCTCTCCCATACCTCCATACATTTTTTAGACACACTGTGTCATGTTTAGAGCTATTTTATGTCTGAATCTCTCTTATTGTGTATCTGAAATACTTTTCTGAAAAGGAACATTTTAAAAATAGTAAGCAGTGTGGTCACAGCAGCCCTGGATGCTGGCTCTGCCTCTCTTAGTCTTTTAACATAACAGAGGTATATTTACTGCTAGCTCCAGGACCACCAGGTGGGAGATAATGCTCACCACCTCAACTCTGAAAAGCAGTGTACATCATATAACCCTTTTTATATGAGTAAAAGCTAAATATGTCATGTAGTATGTTGCATGGCAAGGATATGTTTCTGTGTATGGCATTGTCTTTATTTATGGTGGCAGGAATTTGCCATGCTCACCTCCCTGTGCAAGCCTAGTAGACCCGATCCGGCTTGTTGCCAGACAGGGAATGCTAAGCTGCTGGCATGTTTTCAGTTGATTTCTTCTTAACCCCAAGCAGGCATACAAGCACCTGAACCAAAGTAGTGGCCAGCCATGTGTGTTAGCCCCACGTTGTGTACCATTATAAAAATGGATATTATACTTTTGTTTCCTGGCAATCCATACCTGAATAATCAGACAAAGCTATAGTAATAACAGTATTGTCCAACAGCTCAGGCATATTCCTAGCTAGCTCTTACATCTTAAATTAACCCATTTCTAAAATTTTACCATGAGGCTTATGGTTTTTTATGACTTGCTTCTTGGGTGGCTAAAAGGTATCTGTCTGACTCTACCTTCTTTCCTCTTCCATCTCTCCTTGTATTTTTCACCTTTTTATATTATGCACTGCCATAGGCAAGAGCAGCTCTTTACTAACCCATGGTAATAAAACGTATTCACAGTATACAGAAGGGAATTCCACATCAACCTCCCTTTTGTTCTTGTTTGCACTGCAGGATCTACTTATCCCTTGCTGCCTTCAAACTCACTCTATAGAATGACTTGAATTCTTGGCTCCACTTCTGATATACTAGGTTTCTGGTGTCTAATACCTTGCATGACTAACTAACAGTTTTAATGATTTCTTTTTTCCTCATTTTGTGGCTTCCAAATAATTTCTATCACCATTCTAAATACCAGTCATTCTGTACTTTAGAGCTGATGCTGACATCTGAGTTCTTCAGACACACTCATTTCCTTGGTTGTTGTTAATAAAAGCAACCACTTTTATTTTTTGCTTATTGTTAAGGATTATGAATAATTTCTTTATCTGTTTCATGGTTTCCAATTTTGAAATTGCTTTATTAATAGTAATCATTAGAATATAAGAAATGCAAGAACTTATGAAAGGCTACTTTGTTCTGGGCATGTAGATTGACAGGTAGAATGCTTGCCTGGCATGCATGAAGCCTGGACTTGAATTTTCAGTATAGCATAAATAGGCTGTGCTTGTTCATCCAGGACATATCAGCACTCAAGAGGTAAAGGTAGACAGATCAGAAATTCAAGATTATCCTCAGCTATATAGTTTGCAACTATCTTGGGCTAAATTAGACCCAATTTTATGCAAATACATTTAGTAATATATAATACAAATTTTCATGTCTGTTACAGAAACAACAAATTAAAAGAAAAGATAATATCTTTACCATAATAGAATCTTTGTTATTTATAAATGCATATTGTTATCATGTAACAAAACCATAGAACCACAGCAGCCTACACATATAACCATAAATATCAATCAACTAAAATGACTTATAACAAAAAAATCTTATTTCATAAAATAATTGATATGGGATATCCTTCTTTATATATGTTGCTCTTATTAATTAATGAATAAAGCTATTTTGGCTTATGGCAGGAGAGGATATATCCAGGTAGGAGGATTTATATAGAGATTAGATAGAGTCAGGGAGACAGACACCAGGTAGCTGCCAAAAGGAGATAGGTGCCTTCTGGCAATACACAAACTAATAGAAATGGGTTTGTTTAAGATGTAAGAACTAGCTAGGAATATGCTTATGTCATTGACTAAGCAGTGTTGTAATTAATAATGTTTCTGCGTGATTATTTGGGTCTGGGCAGCTGGGAAATAAACAAGCAATCTCCATTTACACAATGATGCCAATGTGGGATAAGAATTTCCACACAAAGCCTAAGAAAGCTTTAAAAAAATGAGCTTCTAGACACACAAAAACGGGAGTCAATTGCAGCTCTTTGGGTAGCTGCATTTTTTTCAGATAGCCTCTGTTTAATGGAGCCAAGCAGAGGTGCAGCTCCATTAAGAGAAGGCGTCCTGACTCGGTGTTATCAGGAAAAACTGTGTGATTTCTTTGAAATAAGGTTTCCTTGGTTCATGCTGACAGCATGAACTCTGACTCTTTAGGGAGGTCCTACATTTCAATGGGATTTGTGAACAGCATGCTACTAACTGCTTAACGGTGACACAGACCTGTTGTGCCCTTGGAGCTGGGGCAATGACCATGACTTGTAGAGGTGGAGGTAAATGTACCATTGCCATACTGAAAGACCAAGAAAGGCAGAGCCAGCATCCAAGGTCACTGCAAGCAACCTGCTTACCAATTTAAAAGCCCTCCTTGACATAAAATTATTACAGCTATGCAATAAAGACAGATGCAAATGAAAAAGACTTCGAAATGGGTCACAGTGTGTTTAAAAATGTACACAGGCTTGGGTGAGAAAAGAAAAAGTACAGACAGGTATAAAAAGAAATAATATTTTTAAAAAAAGAGACAGTAAAAGAAATACAAAAGAGTAAAGATAGTCATAGAGTAAAAAAAAAAGTCACATAAAGATGGAAAATACACAGAGAATCTGGATTGTGTGTATTATTGTTTTCTTTGAAATTTTTGACAGTGAATGAGCTAAGCACAGAGAGATATTTCATTGTACAGGCTCCTAAGCTAAACCTATATATATTGTAAAGGTGTCTTGACTTCAAAACTTGAGTCTAAGGATATGTTACTTTGAAAAGAGGCTCTGCTTTTGTTTCAACAGAGAATGAGAACTTTCCTGGCTAATGTAGTTTGATGGAAGAATATGCCCCCAAAAGGTTTCTGTGAACCCTAAAAATACTTTGCCCAACAAAGAACAGGAAGCAGTTTGGAGAAAACAACTCCAAAATTCCCCAAATTATTGTTTATAAATATTTGTTTTTCAATTAAAGGGGGCTATGATATAGAGATGAATACTTTGCATTGGTCTTTTGATACAATTTTAAGGTTAGTATTTTGTTTAGGGTATTGTGTTTTTGCAGCTCATTTAAAAATATAATGTATAATTAAAATTACAGATTAATAAATACTTATTTGTAATAGTCAACCTTATAGTCATGTTAGCTAGATTTTCTAGTTATGCAGAGATATATTTCAATTAGAGAGATAATCTTCAACAATTCAAAGACCTATAGAACATCACATTTAAAATGTTCTAAGAACTAAGACTTTTTTGACTGTGAGACAAGTCTGCTTCTGGCAGCACCAATTACTTCAGAGAGTTTGATGGACACTGAAGAAACTTATTATGGAATTTGCCTTCAATGTGACAAGGCTAGCCATTTGAGCTAGTAACTGCTCTTACCTGTACTTCCTGATGGTATGATGTACAAGCTGAACATGCAGGACCCGCAGAAAAATGACACTGAACTTGCCTAAAGAAGGTGAGACAGTCCTTTGGGGTTCCTACTTCATGAAAGAGTCTGTCAGATATTCTGCAGGACAAATGAGAAAATGACTGACAAACTGCCAACATAGTCAATACTGCCTTTCAATTTTCCTGATTTATGGAAAAGTCTGCCAGATATTATGGGCCTGTAGGCTGAAGATGGATGCCCCAATGTTACAGAAGAACTTTGGGTGACTGCCCAATCACTGAGATGTCTCTGTCAAATCTAGAACTTTGGAAGCTACTCCTCTAGAGGACTTAGGTTAGATTCTGAGCATCCACATGACAGCTTACAGTCATCTGTAACTCAGTTCCATGGGATCTGATTCCCTCCTCTGGAATCCACAGTGTCAGGCACACATGTATAGATACATACACATAAAAACAAACAAACACACACACAGAATAACTTTTTGAAATCATTAAAGAAAGATTACATTTTTTTCCAATAAATAAGACAAAAGGCTAAATAAACTAATATCCCTTTGGTGAAATTCAAGAAAAACGAATGAGTGATGGTAAGAATGAAACTATAATTATTAAAGTAACAAGACAGCAAATTAAAAATGGAAACTTAAATAACCTGTGTTGACTACATGCCAACATGTGGAAATTGAGAAATTACTCAAATTGGGAATTGACGGAACTGTCAAAAGACAAAAAAGTAGAAGTTGCTATATTCATAGAAACAATGTGAACAAAAGTTATTGAGTATGAGAAGACAATGACAAAGAATTTAGAGCAGTATTTCTCAGCCAGCAAAAAGTATGAGCAAGTTAACATAAAACATATTACAGCAACAAATGGGAATGTGCTACCAACAAAGTCCAATCACAAGTGTATATTCAGCCTAGTATTGAACTAATGTACCATAGATGACCACAAATATTGTTTTTCCATTTTAATCACTCACAAATGCCAGAAAAGCAAATGATATATTAACTACTAAGACATAGAGTGATTTTTAACTTTTCCTTAAATTAAATATGAATTGCCTAATGGTAAGATACATATACTAAATTGATACAAAACATAATTAAATATTTTAAAAGTTATACTTGAAGAGATCCTTCGTCTCTAAGTAGAAAACAGTCAACACATGTTAATTTTCATCATTAGACAGAGGTATAGTTTAAAATTTCACACAAAATGGAAAATAACTGCTGCTAAGTTTGAAACCTGCTTTAAATTCTTAGAGAAGCTCACTGTATACAACCATAAGCGATGCAACATATTTGGCCAGCACTAAGCCTCCCAGTGATTTAAACTAGCTATAACATGAGAGCAAAGATAAGCTTGATGGTATTAAAGTTGATTGAGAGTTTTTCATGAATCATATGAAACTTAATCCTGAATTCCAGCATATAAAAGGTAAACAGGGATTTCTCAATTTATTGAGTGGATAAATCTTATTTTTGGAGCAATTATACTTACTATGTGAGGCCCAGTTATAGGTGGCTGTTAGGTTTAAGCAGAAAATATTAGGAAACAAAATGACATTTACTGTAGTTAAGAGGACATAGTTAAAATTAGTTAAATACAAATAAGATGATATGCAAACCATAATTACAGCAAGCAAGTTTTAATACAATGTTTTAAGTGGTATATCATCATTATATTATTTATAAATGTAAGAACTGATTTAAAATTAAATGTTAAATAAAGTAAGATTACTAGTTCTCAGAAAAATAAAATTATAACTTGAGATATTGACATGGCCTTGGGCAAAATTCACTCTCTATTATTGATTAAAATAGAGTATTATAATTATTTTTTGAAATATAATTATTCTTAATAGGATAATTATTCTTAGATTGAAGCCATCTGACATAAGGTGTATGAAAAGGGAGTTTATAAAAGTCTATCTAAAGAATAAAATAACCACTCTTAATTATCCTATTTCTGAACATGAGGAGATATTACTAGGTGTGAGAAATCAATGATAAATATCAAAGTAGATAGAGGGAATTAAAATCACCACAACAGACAGTTAAAATGATTCAGGTAAGTTAGTGAGATTGTGGAGTCCTCATTAAATGCACATGAACAGGAGCAGTAACAGGTACAATAGTTTCAATGAGTATAATTAATATAATTTAGAACAGTTAAACTTTCTGCCACGGACCGACTCTCTTGGAGCTCACAGACCGAGGGAGAACAAGGGGGAAGGCTTGAGGAGAATCTAGAATTCGGCGAGTGACAGGCAGACAAAAACTCAGGATGAGCTTTGAATATGCTGTGTTTTTACTGAATTCACGCTTTCATTATAAAGTATACAAATAAAGAACAACTCAGAAGGTCATATACCATTGGTTGGCACAGTATGAAAGTTTCTTTTAGTCACATCAGCAATATTTTTTTTAAAAGGCATATTGTCAGGAACAGGTGTTAGACAAAAATCATTCTTAGAAGAGGAAAATTTGTCCCTGGGGACGGGAACCTCAGATAAGTGGCNAAAGCATAGTAATTATATTTTCACAGGGCCGAAACTGAATTCATAACAATTATGTAAGTTGGCACACTTCTTTCAAAGCTAGATAGGAGCTAATACAAAGTTCAGGCTATATCTATACTAAAGTCTGTAGTAGCTTCATCCAGAAAACAGTGGTCCCTATATCTGCAACAAATGTTCTCATTTTCTAAGGCTGTCAGTGCTCCTTAATAACCCTCAAAATTTTTGCTCAGGTCCATTACTAAACGGCCAATCTTTGTACCAAAATGCAGTGCAGGTTTAAAGTTGTCTGAGACTATTCTCCTTTTCATCCTCTGGCCAAGGATACTTTATCAAGCCCCTCCCGGGCTCGAAACACTGACTAGTCCAAGGGAGAGGGAGTAGGAATTTTCCACTCTCCTGGTCCAAAYGAGGGGCAGTCCATCATCTGCCTCCTATGAGGTACTGTGTATATCCCCCTGGGAGAGTGTGACTAGGAATTGCTTTTTCTTTCTGTTGTGTTCTCTGCTGACTGCTAGGGACT
>LOEQ01006104.1:77576-89771 GCA_001685075.1 Bramus lutescens
CAAAGCCTGTTCCTAATCATTTCTTGTACCTGGATAAACAATGAAGTCAGTTCGTTATCATCTGGAATAAATTCAGCGGTTTCAATATGCAAGATAGAGCATGAGACTCTTAATCTCAGGGTCATGGGTTCAGGCCCCACGTTAGGCGCCAATTGATGGGCGTGGTTGACTGGTAAATTAGAATAAACCAGACCAGTTCAATATAACAGATATAGTTTAATAATAGGAAAACAGTGAACTCACATAACCAGGGTCCAGCGTGCGCAAGGGAGAAGAAGAAGAGGAAGAGAGCAAGCACACCTGGATCTCCAAGTTTATCTTCCCTGGCTCCAGGAGGCCACGCCCTAGCCAAATGTGATTGGCTGAACTTCCCCATCAAATCTGGATTCCATGAGGTATATGAACTGCTAGAAATCATCCAGTAGATTTCTCTCTGGGAGAGAATCACATTCCCCCAACCCCATTTCTCAAATGCAGTTCATTTCCTTTGCAACACAGATGGGTTTCAGTGAAGGCTCTCCCTTAATTTTTGACAAGTAAGGTGAATTTTTTTTCTACAGCAAAACAGACATGTGGGAGATAACAACCTAACATTTATATCAAATTTGCATAAGCTTCCAAATGCTGTGGGTGGTGTGTGTTATGTATAAAGTATAAACAATAAATGAAGGCTTTTGGAGGAAAGCCATTGCTTTTGAAACACCACCAGTCAATTAAAATTGATTCTATATACCTTTATTCTTTAAAATTAGTTAATTTGTATTTTTCAATGTACATGTATATATGTGCACATGTGTATGTGCACATGCATCACACACTATGGTAGATAATCATGGTTTCACCTTGACAGACCTGGAAAGAATTGCCTCATCAGATTGGTGTACATCATGTCTCTAGGATGTTTTCATAAATGATGAATAAAGACTAACTTGAAGAGATCAGTGCCATCCCTAGACATGTGGTTCAGGGTTGTATGAGAAAGGTAACTAGGAAAGTTAGTGTAAGAAATCCAGAAAGCAGCACTCCTTAATGGTCTCTCTTTTAGTTCCTGTCTCCAGGTTCCTGATTTGGCTTCCTTCAATGATGGACTTTCCTTGTAAACTGAAATAAATCATTTCCTTACTGAGTTGCTTTGGATCATGGTATTTATCACAGCAACAACAAGCAATCTACAACAAATAGCATGTGTGTGTGAAGATCAGAGATCAATTATTCAGAGTTGGTTCTCTTCTTAACCTATGCACATTAAAGAGAAATCTATATTCACCATGTTTGGGGCAGGTTTTATCCATCTTACTTGCCCCACCCTTGCTTTTCTAAAAATGCTTTTACAGATAAAATGCAATATTCTGTGATAAAAAGAAAACAGAATGTATAAACTGTATAAGGAGAAAATTAATTTTAAGCAAATATCTAACATTCTTATTTCACATATGCTCAAAGTAGGCTTCCCTGAAATTGTCACAAGGTACTAAGTGATTAAGTAACAGCGCCAAGACTTCAGCCCAAGTCTAGTGACATTTTAATGACTTTGTTGGGCCCTATAAGAGAATTCTTTGGTCTAAGAAGTGTTTAGATAGTCTTCTATGGAATTGGGTGAATGTGGCAAATGGGTTTACTCCTGTTTAATTGCATGAAATATTGCTTCTATTTCTTACTCTTTAAGGCTACTTATTTATTATTATCCAACTTCTGAATATAATCTTGTGATTTTTTTCAATTCATTTTATCTCTTTTTATGTTATTTCTGTGCCTTATCCATTGCCAGATGATAAATTTATATCACCACAGAAAGAAACAACATGAAATCAAAAAACACTCTGTGATTCCATCCTACACCTGTCAGAATGGCCATGATCAAAAACATTGATGACAGATTACATTGGAGAGGATGTGGAGTAAGGAAACACTTCTCCATTGCTGGTGGGAGTGCAAACTTGCACAGCCACTTTGAAAATCAGTGTGACTGTTTCTCAGGAAACTGGGAATCAATCTACCTCAAAACAGCATTACCACTCTTGGGCATATTACCCAAATGATGTTCAATCATTACAAAGGATACTTGGTCAACTATGTTCATATCAAAATAATTCAAAATAGCCAGAACCTGGATTAAGCCTAAATGACCTTTAACTGAAGAATGGATAAAGAAAATGTGGCATATTTACACAATTACTCAGCTGCCAAAGACAATGACAAGATGAAATTTGCAGGTAAATAAATGGAACTAGAACAAAAATCACGAATGAGGTAACCCAGATGCAGGAAGAAAAACAAGCATGCACCACTCATAAGTGAATACAAGATATAAAGCAAAGGATAACCAGGTTACAATCCTCAGCTCCTGAAATGCTAGGTAACAAGGAGGACCCTAAGAGGGATGCATCTATCACCCTGGGAAAGATAAATAGATGAGATCTCCTGGGTAAACTGGTGGTAGGAATAAGTAGATTGGAGGGGTGAGGATGAGAACATAAGGGAATGAGATGGTCAAGGTGAGGCAGGGTTGGAGTAGGAGAGCCATGAAAGAGATATCTTGATAGAGGAAGTCGTTGTGGGGTTAGGGAGAAACCTCGTGCCGGAAAAGTTCCCAGGAATCCACATCCACAAGGAGGACTCTAGCTACGACTCTTAGCAATAGGGGAGAGGATACCTGAACTGACATTCCCCTGTAATTAGATTGGTGAATACCCTTACTGTCATCATAGACTTTTCATCCACTAACTGATGGAAGCAGATGCAAGGATCAATATTCAATCACCAGGTCAACTGGGCTTTTGAAGTCTAGTTGAAGAGAGGGAGGAAGGATTATTTGACAAAGGGGTGGCATCAGGATCATGACAGAGAAACCCAAAGAGGCAGCTGACCCGAGCTAATTGGAGCTCATTGTCTCTAGATGGACAGCTGGGAAGCCTGCATGGGACCAAACTAGGCCTTTTGCATGGGGGTGACAGTTGTATAGTTTGGTCTGTAAATCCAAACTTATACATAAGGAAAGCCCATTATTTATTGAATGACACTGGCACATGACCACTGTATCCTAGGAAAGAAACACATAATTTCTTAGAAGAGAGAACATGGTATGTAAGGAGCAAGATGACCATTTGCTATTGACTTTCCTTGGGGCAACAGAAATAGGAGCTGTTGGCTTGCATGAAACTGCTGGAGACTAAAAAACTGAGTATGAAGGTATGGAGCAAAGGGAACTTTGAAGCAGCCAACACTATAATTTTGTAGTGATTTTTTTGTTCCTGTTGAAGTAGATGAATGAGGGAGGTATCATCTTCATTTTTTGGTTGTAAAACACAGAAACGTCAAAATGTCATTTGAGATAAAGTCACTTTGTGGGAGGTGGAGCCAGATCCATTCAACAATTTTATGATATGTAAACCTGATTTTGAATTTGAATGTTATACACTCCATGTCATTATATATGTGTATGCAATGTAAAACATATATCTCAAAGTATCTTGGCCTATGACCAAAGAAGAATGAAGGAAGATAGAAAATTTTCCTCAAGGTAGGAATGGGATAGTGAAGGTGGTTGTTGGGTTAGCAAGGGTCAAGCGTACTTCTAAACTCAGTTCTGATGTAGCCGCTGTATGGCCTTAGACTGTTAGTTACTAGCTGTGTGTCTTTTTTCCTTTGCCTTTTAAAATAGGCTCAAGATTAGTAATTTAAGTGAAGAAACACTAAGAAGAACACTTGCATATGATAAACTTTGACAAAATGTTTGGTGCTATTCTAAAAATAGTGATAAATCTGATAGGTGTAATGGGCCTCAGTTTCAAACCTCATGTCATCAGTCACTGTGATAAGCATACCTTAAAGCAAATCCTGAGCTTTAAGAATGAGCTAAACCATTCCAAAAAGATCAGCCATACCAAGGAAGCCCAAGTAACCTTGTTCAGAGATAGGGATGGATTCAAAAGCTACAAATGTCCAAAGTTCTGTTATAGACTCCTTCATCACTTGCTGCTGGATGCTGAAGGAGAAACAGAGTTCCCAAGCAAGTATAAAATGCTCTAATCTAAGAGGATAGTATTTTGCATGAGATAGTGGTCATCAGAAGGGAAATCACAGTTATTGAATTCCACTACATGAAACAAATTTTAACCATGACACCAAACATACCAAATACAGGTAGTTATTCCTACTCCATAAAAAAGTTCCTTTGTGGCTGTTAGAGATGAATTGATATATGAAGTCAGGAAGTTATCAGGTGGAAGAGTTTGGTAGATTCTATGTCTGATTTGTCTCTTCTATTCAAGCCGAACTTTGGGGATAGTTCTCAGACCAACAACTGAGCAAGATGATTCTCAGATGAAATAATCATTTTTGGTAAATAAGTTGTTGAGTCAGCAACTTTTTTTTTTAATCCTCCCTGGGCTATTTCTTGGTCTCTAGCTCAGGGGTTGGAAAAATTCTCCTTTTCCTATAAAGGCTTTGTTGTGGGACACAAACAAGCCCATTGCATGCACTATGTAGTGTATCTCTCTAGTGAGGAGATGAGTCTGGGCAATGGAGATCATCTGGCACACAATACCGGTGATGAGTATTCTTGGTTGTCAACTTAACTACATCTGGACTGAATTGCAATCCAGAAATGGAGGGCACACCTGTAATAGGTTTTGTGCTTGGTTTGAAATGGATGAATTCACTTTTAGTCAGGACATTCCAGGCAGGAAGACACATGTCCTTGGTCCAGATCTTGAGGCAGGAAGACAAATACCTTTAATTCAGTTCTTGAGGTGAGAAGACAATCATCTAATCTGAGCCATACCTTCTGCTAGAAATCTATATAAGGACAAAGAAGAGGGAAATTTTTGCTTTTTGCTTGTCTGCCTCTGCTTTGCTAACACATCCATACATCACTATCATTAGAGCCTATTTCTTTGGGAATCCAGCATATAATGAAGATCAGCTGAGATATCTAGTCTTGTGGACTGAGCAACTACTGTATACTTGGGCTTTCTATTTACAGGCAGCCAATTTTGGTTTTTCTGGACTGTAACCTTTATTATTCCAATAAATTCCCTTATGCATACATACATACATAAACACACATGCACACATATGCACACACACATACACACACATATAAAGGGGGTATTCATTCTTTAAAATCTCTTATCCTAGAGAACCCTGACTAACACAATACCTAAAATTGTGGAATTGTAGTGAAATGGTGGTGATGGCAAATGCATTTCTGAAATGGGGAGGGGGAGGAGGAGCATTATCACTAATATTTGAACACATATTTCTTTCATTTTAAAGTGATTTTTAAGTTAGTTATTATTTTTTAAAAAACAATCATTTCTCATTTTACCTACCAATAGCAGTTCCCATCCCTCCCCTTCTCCCATGCCCTCCAACTTTTCCCCACCTCAACTCTCATACTCATCAGAGAGGGTAAGGCTTCCCATGCGGAGGCAACCAAGTCTGGCACATCACATTGAGGCAGGATCAAGGCCCTCCCCTCTGTATCTAGGCTGAGCAAGGTATTTCTCCATAGAGAATGGGCTTCAAAAAAAAGCCAATTCTTGCCAGTGGTCCCACAGACTGCCCAAGCTACACAACTGTTATCTACATTCAGGGGGCCTAGTTTGACTCTATGTAGGTTCCCCTGCTGTCAGTCAGGAGTCAGTGAGTTTCCACTAGCTTTGCTCATCTTTTTCTGTGTGTATCCACATCATGGTCTCCACCCTTTTGGCCATATTATCACTCCCCCCTCTCTATGTCTCGACTTTTGAGCGAGGACCAGAAGTGCATACTTCTTTATTGTTATAATGTCTACCAAGTTCTCACACAATGAGAAATTTCATTCTCAAGACTAGAGAAACTCAGCCTTATTCCTCTGAATACTGACACAAATGAAGGCCACTTTGAGTCTCAAATTCCAGAAGGAACTTTTGAAATTCAGGATGAAATTTCACCTTTTCCTGACATTGAGGTCAGCACCATTTTTTCATGAGCCAAGCCTGGAATCCTTCCCAGCATGCTGTAGAGTATTGCAAGGATTTGGGAGATTCTAACACATTTACAGATTCTTTGAAAATACAAGATATTCTGGGAATTAAAATAATCCATAAAATTCCAACAAGGAATCCTCAAATTTGAAATTAATTCGTTAATGTGAGATTAAAAGAATAAATAAATAGTGTCTTTGAAATTAACAGCCCAAAATAAAATTAAATTCCTGATTTATTAGTTTCTAAGGGACCAATGCAAATGTGAACTACAAACTTTATCAAGCCTATATTGCTAACCCTGGGCTTGGGAGATTCCATTTAAAGGAAGAAAGTTGGCACTTCATCAGCAACTTATTTTCACTCTTTTTTCCCATTATTTTCTTTTTCTTTTGCCAATTTGCTAACTAGAGCTAAATCAAACCTGTGGGTTAATACAGCTTTGTTCTGATTAATTTTAAGCTAATTCCAAGGGCTTCTGTTTTAAATGAATTGTTTGAATACTAAATTATGCAGCTTTATGATCCACAAGATAAGCAGCTACTCTAAAGATGCCTCTGAGACTTAAAAGAGACAGCATTAGAAGCTCATTATTGCCGGCACATTTAACATGGTTAAAGTAGGGGAAAATAGCCATTAAGTTAATGTAATAGTTAAACTGCATTAATTTGAAAAACTGCCCAGTGAAACGCTTACAACAGATAATGTATTTCCCCCTCATAAGGAGATGTTTCTAAAGACATTGAATACAAAGTATGTCAAGATTGTTTTCTCACCTACTCCCATCACTGTGCAGTTAGAAACTGTAGGCTCAGTCTGTGCTATATGATGTAATGAATGGTCTTAGTCTCATTCATTACCCAGGATTCTGAGCGGGATGGGACTTCAGAGAAGGATGTACAGCAACTTATCGCACTGATACAAGAACCACAGGGGAATAGGCTAGGAAATTTCATCCTGGACCACAGAGGTGACATGAGAGCTTCATGCACCCTGGCTATTTGCTGAGAATTTGATAATGGGAAGAACTCATCACCAGTTCCCAGATGTCCATCAAAAAATGTCAATGTCTCAGTTCTTCACTTGAGATGCTCACACTCTGGCCAGTAAAATTCTGCTTTGTTTAGTCCCCATGTCATTGGGTGCACCTGATTCAGACCCTTCCCAGTATTCTTAGACTTTTGTTATTCTGTCTGGTTTTGTTTCCTAAGGAGCCACTGAGTTTTGCTTTTGCTCTTTGGTTGGCTTTTTTTGTTTGTTTGTTTGTTTCAGCTACTTGCTCTGTGTGTGTGTGTGTGTGTGTGTGTCTTATGTGTTCATGAATATGTCCCCTGTGTGCATGTATATGCTTTTTTTGCACTTCTTTGAAGCGCAGTAGATTGGAACGAATGGTAAGTAGAAGCAACATATACCATACCATCAATATATTCCTTGACAGTGATGTAAAGAACATTTAAAAATATTTTTCTTTCCCCTTACTAATTTTTAAATTTTAAATAATATATAATTACATTACTTCACCAATTCCCCTTTTTCTCCCCAACTCCTCCCACATGCCCTTCCCACTTAATCTCAAATTCATGGCCTCTTTTTCTTTGATTACTATTGTTACATAATACACACACAACTATATAAATACAACCTGCTGATTTCATTTAGTGTTTCTAAGTGTAAGATTTCCAGGCTGATATTTACTGGCATGACTTACATACCTTGTAGAGTAGCCGAGTTTCTTTAGAGCCATGTTTCTAAGAATTTATAAGATGAGGAACTCTGCTGTAGATGCTTCAAGACAACATCATTATTAATGCACTGTTAAATTCTGGAATACAGAAGCTTAAAAAATTAAATTACACTAAGTTCTACATTGTGGATTCTTACGTTCATTTCTGGCAGCATCAGTTATTGTTCTCATGCGTCTGTGCACACATGGAGTGAATTTTCTGTTTCTTTCACCCCTTTTGATGAAACTACTTGTAATTATTTTAACCAACAAAGTGCAGCTTCAGGATACCGAGACAAGAAATATTTATTTTTTTAAAATTATTAAAAGCTATATAAATATTTACTGCGAGGAAAGCCATAAAGCAGGGAAATTTCTGCCAACCACAGGCACAGTGTTTTATAAAATGAAAGTCCTATGTCCATATTTCACTTTGGCTGATTAAGGCACGGCTGGTTGGGGTAGAGATCAGGAACAGTGCTGAGTAAATTATGACTCTTCTCAGGGTGTAGGGGTAGTTCTCTTAATAAGTCAATGGATTGGTTTTCTGCCTTCTTGCTCCTCCCTCTATTCATTGTGCTTTATCACATGACATTCAATTTTCTGTTCTCTTCCTCCAGACTAAGTCATCTGAGGAATAGAGATGAATTCTATATCCTGGAAAGAGGTGACTTTTTTGATGTAAGGATGACGTTCCCTGGCATGAGTTCCTTTAGGATGTCACTTGTTGTGCGACATATGAAGACAATGAACGAATAATAGTGATTGCTTTGGCCTCTGCTATTTTCAACATTTGGTCTTTACCTGGAAGACTATTAAAATGCTAATTCTCCCTATGACTCTGATTTTGTGAATATGGATTTGTACCTCTGAATCCAGACATATTATTTCCTCACATAAATCAGATGTGACTGGACAGCAGACAATTATGTAACAAAATAAGAATTTAGAAGAAAATAATTGCTCCTATAATAGTGAAAGGATGAGGTTGATTTTATGGCAAAGGTTGTTATATGCCTTGCTTCCTAGGGTTATAGACCCCAATTATTTGCCACAGTTTAAACAGACAAATGTATGTTGAGTGAACCAGTTGACTTGTTATCCAGAATAAGTCCCATTTAAGATAGTTTTCATATGAGTTTGCATTTTTGTGACTAACACACATGAGACCAATTTGAAGGAGGAATTATTCATTTGAGGTCACAACTTGAATGACTGTAGTTCACTTACAGAAATTACAGCAAGTAGAGGTGCTTATATCAGCATGGCCAGGAACTAGAGAGAAGGAAAAATGTGAAGAGGAGTCTGGGCACAACATAACCCCAAGGCCATCATCCCAGTAATCATTCTCTCCAGCTAGGTTCCAACTCTTACTTTAACCTATCTTTGGCGGAAGATATGGAAATATAACATCATATTGTAGATGCACTATGGGACTAGATCATTCTGATAGCAACACACTCAAAATCTACTGAATGTTGTTGTTATCACAGACACACTCAAATGTGGACCTTGCTACTACTAATCTCCTAACTAACTTTGTCCCAGTCCCATCAAGTTGACAGGGTTAAACAACACAGTTATTGATACATTGCCCAATATTTCATTGTATGTCGGTCTTTAAGGCTTTCAAATACAAAATGGTTTTTAAAATGAAGATAATATGCATTTATGACCTCTGGCTAATAAGGACACTTAAGCATTCTTCTTGTTAACATGTTTTAAAGGACTTATGGAAAGTGATCACTATCACAAACATCTATTACTTGAGCCAGTTGCTTAGCCCAGTCTACCCCAAATGCCATGTCTCTAGCATTTTTCTGAAAATAAATTTTGTTTTCAACATTGTGTGACTGCTTTTAAAGTAAAATTACATTTGATGATCTCTAAAGTTATTTTATGGTTAATATATTTAAAATTATTGACATTCATTTTGATTCTCTTTTTTTCAAGAAATTTTTATATAGTTAAGTAATTTTTAGCTAGGATATCTCACAGAGAACAAACTTACTTGATTGGATAAAGTTTTATGTTGAAATGGTTCATCCTTTTGTTCTCTTTCCACTGTTCTACACTTTGAACAGATATTTTGTAAGAACAGCAAACAGTGGCATTGTCTCTATATTTCTTTGTTTCACCAAATCTTACTAGAACAAAATCATAAGACATCCCAATTTATTGGCCCTTGTTGGAGAATATAATTACATTCAATTAAGTATCAGAACTCTATTAAAGCATCCTTCTGCTAAATTGAATTATACAAAGTAAAGTTATTATATCAAAATTAAATCTTCAACTCCCATTGTGTGCTTTATTCAGTTGTTGCTTTGCTGATATAAAAATAAATCCAAGGTTCTTATGTTCAAAGAAGCCATCCGACATCTGACTAAAAGCATGAAAAGCTTAACTTTCATTTAAGTAGTTTATTAAGCATTGGGATATAAAATCCCAAATGATTTT
Organism: Bramus lutescens; assembly: GCA_001685075.1. Lineage (NCBI taxonomy): Eukaryota > Metazoa > Chordata > Mammalia > Rodentia > Cricetidae > Bramus > Bramus lutescens. Next base: position 87,729 of record LOEQ01006104.1, read on the forward strand.
GAAAAAAAATATTCAGCCAAAATTTAACTTATTTATTGTAAGCATCTTACTCTAAAGTCGAGCTATTTGGTTTGATTGATAAAGTAAAGCAAGGATCCTGACATATTTGAAATTTAATATGGAGGATCAGAGAAGATATGCATTTCATTGCTTAAGCATATATTTATTTTATTCTATATCAGTTTCATCATAACCATATACTGTTGCACATTATTGCCCATATGCACACCCCCTAGATTGCATTTTTATATTGTACTTTATAAATTTTTAGAATGTTGCATTTGATGCAGTTAAAATATAGAAATGTTCCACAAGCAAACATAAGAATGGATTTCTGTTCTGTAGGTATTCAAAGTGAATAATGCCATTTGGTTATGATATGATAGCCTGAATATTATATTATCACTATAGAAATAAATAACATAACTTTCATTATTAAACTTTCAGCAGAATATAGAGCAGCATTTAGAAAAATGGGTAGCAATTGATTTTCAGCAACAACAAAAAATATTATAAGAATCTTACTTATTTCTATGATATGCATAAAGTCAACTGGCTTTTCTATGTGATGTCATCACATGTCACTATCATTAAAATCACACCATAGAGGAGACTGTATTTGACATAGTTGCTGAATCATCTTCTTTCTTTGTATTTTGTCTTTTTCCTGAAGCAGGTTTTCTTTGTGTAGCCCTGGCTGTACTCAAACTTCCTGTGTAGACTAGGCTGGCCTTGAACTCAAAGAAATCTACCTGTTTCTGCTTCCATACTGCTGGAATAATCTCCCTGTTCTTATGGAGAAAGGCAAAACCATGGCCCTGTGGGAGATATTAGCTTATTAGCAGTCTCTTGTCAATCTGTTTTTCAGAAATGAGAATTTCAAATGAAAATTCCATTTAAAAATAATATTGGGTTGAGGAACTATGTTCTTGCTTACTGCAATTGCTGTACAAGCAGCAATTATGACCCCAGAAGTCTTATAAATGCCAGGGAGTTGTGGCCCTGCCCTCCTTTTAATTCTGGTGCATCATAAGGTAGAGACAGAGGATACAGGGAGGAAGCTAGCTAGCCAGACTAGTCATGCCACTGGGATGTGCCTCAGAGAAAGCAGGAGCCCCTGCCTCAGTGATCAATGTGAAGGACAATGAAAGGAGATTGCCAAGCTGCATCTTAGGTTTCCACATGTACACATAAACATTTGCGTGCACACACATGAGGAAAAAACCAAATTCATGAACTCAGATATCACCCACATATACACACACAAAAAATAAGCTTCCTTTTCTATTTAATATTAAAACACAACCCAAGCAGCCTTTTGTCACAAATCTTAGCAGTTAATCTAATATTTGTGTCGTTTGCTGCTTCATCAACTTTAGAGAAGCAACACAGAGGATGGAATGATTTGTTTCCAGAGAGTTCCATCCATGGTCCTTGGGGTCTTTGATTTATATATTTGTGGTGAGTAGAAAAAGCTGTTTTTCTTTGTGGTGGAAGCTTGTGGAATGGGAAGCAGATAGAGAGGAAAGGACAGGGGCCAATCTTCAAACTCATGCCCCAGTAACTCACTTGCTCAAGATTGAACTTGACCAGTTTCCACCTACCCCAGAAACAGTGCCCACAGTCAAGGGCCAGGCTCAACACAGGGTCTTAGGGGGGAGACTTTTAATGGAATAATATTATTTTAGGTTTGTATTCATCAATTCAGAGACAGTGCTGAAAGGTCATCAAGAACACACTTTAAGTATTCTGGTTGGACTTCCTGGTATTTCTTCTTCACATTCTACATGGGAATGATATAGGCAACAGAACTATGCTTGGTGTCTTTGGCATACATCTGACTAAAACAAGGATATGGTAATTATGATTCACCCATCACTGCAGAGAGCTCCTGAAGTGCAGGTCTTGTGTGTTTCTTCTACTTTGAATTAAGAATGAGAATAGCCATAAGATGAGGCCAGTTGAGGTACCCTCTCCACAGATGCTCAATGAAGAAGTTGGGGACATCTCCTTGGACACCCGGGATCCCCTCCAGAGTCAAGA
>LOEQ01006104.1:110220-120540 GCA_001685075.1 Bramus lutescens
CTGAAGTCTCTGTTCATTTACCTAGATTTTCCATATCCAGCTGGCCCTTTGTTTATGTTTTCTACATTGCCTCCATTTCAGTTTTCAAGTGTTGAACTGTTTCCATTATCTGTTTGATTGTTTTCTCTTGGTTTCCTAGGGTATCTATTATGGATTTACTCATTTATTCAAACTTTTTTTTATTCTTCTCATCCATTTCTTTAAGGGAGTTTTTCACATCCTATACAAGGGACTCTATCCCTTTTGTTAAGTCTTTTTTTTCTACTTCTGGATTAGGGTGTTCTAGTCTTCCTGTTGTATATTCAGTATGTTCTGGTGTTATCATATTGTTTTTCAGATTGTTCGAGGAATTCTTGTATTGGTGCCTTCCTATCTCTTCCTTCAAATACTCTCTGATGGATCTTCTGGTACAGGATCAGCGCCCCTTGCTGGCCAGGGACCTAGAAGACAACAGGCTTAGCTTGCTGCCTGCAGGCTTTGTGAAACAAAGGAACTCCTTCCTGGTTTCACTCACCACCCTTTCCCAGCCCCCAAACAGGCTGTGCTGGGGGGTCATATGTCCCCAAAGAAGGCAAGGGGTGCCTGGGCGCAAGCTGGGATTGGGTAGGAAGAGAGAGGCAGTAGCCCGGGAGAGAAGTCCCTGTAGAATGACCAGAAAGATTAGGGGGTTGAGGAATGTCTATGCTCCATTTCTGGGGCTTCTGCTGCCAGTCAGGAACACACTCACCCTTCCGATGGATCTTCTGGTCAACATGGATTTTATTTTGTCGATAAGGACAATATTCCATAATTGATTATAATTATTTTGCAGAGATTTGTGAATATACGAATACTATTAAATGATATTATTTAAGTAGGCAAATTGCATGTTATGTGAACCATACCTCAATGAAAGAATCATAAATATAATTGTAATATATATGTACAGCCTTCATGTGAGGCAGTGTGTACTGCACAGTCCCAGCTACCTTTGAATTCATAATCTTTATGACATTACTCTCTTATTCTACAGTTACATGGACAATATGTTCAAATAGATATGGACTACTATACTCAAATTATGTGCAATATTTCTACATTAATGGAGTACAGGATAAATAGGTAGGCTGGGCCTGAATCACAGCTCTATTCATTTCCAGCTGTATAATATGTGAGAATATTTTCATGTGATCAACTTGTGAAAAATGTATTAAATGGACCTGTGAAAAATTGCAACAAGCCCCAGCAGAACTTTTCAATAAAGAGCCACATAATCAGTATTATGAGTGATAGGCTTTCTACTGCAATTACTTAAATGTTTTTGTAAGTAAAATCAGCCATCCAAAATATAAACAGACACAAATGTGTTCCACAAATATATACTTACAGAACTAGGCAGTAACTTAGATTTTGTCTAAAAGCATTAGCTTATTGTTGATTTAGAACATAACCTAGCATTTGGTCAGTGCTTAAGATACATTTAGTCACTTCTTGCTATATGTCATACAATCCACACATAATCACCTTGCCATGGAGACCTGGACCTTCCCCAAACACAGCTAAATTATAAAGATTCCTTTTACCACGTTGTTACTGTGCTAGTTGTGTTTCGTATTCAAGTTCCACTAGATACCTGGGTGCTGACCAGGATACAAGACCTGGGATTTGATCAGAAATACATGTGTTAAATCAAACAACTGGAGCTTGTGTCAAACATCAACAAAATTAATTCTGCTGTTTTCTTACTGAGGGTCCTTGTTGATAGAGTTTCTGCTCCTTAAATCTTTTCTGGTCTGTGGTAAAATTTTCTCACAGACAGATGCTCATACTTAGGAATGAGGTGGGTTTTCCGTACATCTATTTACTAAAAGAAACTAGAAGAAAAAAATCATTCTAATTAAATTTTTTCCAAAAAAAATATGTTTTAGAAACAGCAATAAACCAAAAGACGAACTAACAAAACCAAACAATTTCATTCAATCTCAGCCTTTCTATTCCGAAAATGGGATTGCTCACTGAGGAACTAATCCTTTTCATTTTAAGCTTCAACAACTTGAAGATATAATAGCATATCAATGCATATTAAGGCTATAAATTTTAGCTATTTAATATATTTTGCACACATACATATTTGAGTTTGATTTCATATTTTGCATACTCATGTACCTCTTTGACATTTGGTTATTCAGGGACTATGGTCTAGCCTTGGTCCCCAAATGAAAAACTACGAATATTTCAGTGTTATTTAAGTAGATAGAAATGAAATGTTCCTTGTAAATGGAGGGTGAGGAGGCAGAAAACTTTTATTTTCAGTGGGATATGGTGTAGGTCATGATACTTAAGACATTTTATTCTGATAATGTTTTCCTACACTATCTAGATAGTATGATTATTAATTTACAATTAGATATATTTTGATATTAAAAATAATGTTGAAACATTCTGAGGTATATCTGGGTCATTGATACTGGTCTATCAGTAAACACCAGTAGGTCTCGGGTCATGGACATAAGTAGGGTCTGGAAAACCACAGGTGATAATGCATGCATGTTTCATGAAAGCCACATTTTCTATTGCTGTATAAACCTATGAAATGGCTTTTATTAAAAGAAAATAAAAAACTTGTGAAAACGTTTGACTTAGCTTCGCTAAAGCTTTAAGTTTATTTATTTATGTATTGCTTTCAATCATGAGCAAAATTTAATGCTTTAGAAATATATAAAAATGCAGAATTTCTGAGCACTAACAAAATGTCTAGAACATGTTGCCTATGTCCTTGCATGTTCTGAAGAAATTGGAAGCTAAAGGCAGGTCAGCTGAGGACAATAGAACAACTTTTAACATGCTAAAGAAAAAATAAATTTAAGCAAATATGTCACTTAGCGTTAATTGTTAACCCTCTCAGAATATAGAATTATCCTTAGAGAAGGAACTCTGGACATTTAGTAGGGGATTATCTCCAGTGCATTAATTAAAGAGTCCCCATTGTTAGAAACACCATGAGCTTCAGACACATGGTAAGCACCATTCAAGCTTTTAAAGAAAGGAAGCCACCAACAGTCTTAAGAATGGCTGACATCTGTGAACCACATCACGGTCCAGCATGACAAGATACCCCACAAGTGCAGTAGTGGAGTGCAAACGTTGATCATAGGCAACAGATCTTTTGTTCCATTCAACAGGAGGGAAATCATTCCAGGTGCTGGAAATCTAGTCAACAATCAAGGTTCAAAAACTTTCATTACTCATGAAGTTTCCTGGAGCTAGTGATTTGTGGATATTGGTGCTCAGTAAGTTAACTTAAACTTAAATCCTGTGCTCTTTTTCCAGAGTTTGTCTGTCATAATTAAGATTTTCGTGGAGCTACAGATGGCTATGTAAACTTTACAGCCAAGTTAGTCTGAGTTATAAACATAGCAACTATTTTATTCTGTGAAATAATAAAATAGGAATCAGAGTTAAACGATTCCTAGTGATGGCTGTAATTAATAATAATCTATAATACCCTTGACCCAGGCAATGTAATGATTGCAATGATACTGTAATCACAGCGAATGAATGCCTCAGTCCATTTCTGTCACTTCCTTTCCCTCTTTCCATATTCTTTTCTGACCTCTTAAAGCTTTATGGTCTCTGTCCTGACTTCTCTCTTGGCAAGTCTTTATCTGCATAGCCATGAAAACCCATGTAGAAGAGAAGAGGTAAGTATATCCTATTCTTTCCTCTCAGTATGCATTAGAAATGGAAACAAATGCAAAAATAGATGAGGGATTTGGAAATAAATTCATCCAAAATAACTTAAACAGGAAGAAATAATTTGACAGTTTTGGATTACAGCTGATCATCTACTGGAAAATTGAAAAAGAGAACCATGTGACAAAAAGGGACAGTCTTCTGAATACTGAATCTAACATGGGTATGAACACATGTGGTGATTGACATTTGAAATTTCATTCTTTACAGTGGGCAAAGAACTTTTTGAACCATTTGCTAACTGAACAGAAACCAGCTTTTGTTAAAAATGTCATTACTTAATCCTAACCTTGAGAGCCTCAAAAAACAACTTTTAGATTTCTCTCACATACTGTCATTAATATTTAAATGCGATAAAATATAAACACCTGTATTTTGTTGTTTGAAATGAGTTAGGAACATACCAACAGTTTTTTTTAAATTTTCAGTAGTTGATATAGAAAGAAGATCAAGAGTTCTGGCCCACTTTCCATATATCCTACAATGATTCATTTCCAAGCATGTATCACCTATACAATAAAAAAGTCAACATTCTTTGCATTCTTTGGCCTTTTCAGCTTTTGTATTACAAATATTACAATGCCTTTGGCCTGTAGTGCCCCATCCCTAGATATTAAAAGGCTATTAATATCCAGAACTCAGTTAAAGTGCAATATTTTAAGCAATACCAAACATAAAGTTTGGAATAATGGAATCAGATGCAATTTGGGTTTGCCATGCAATCTGATAAAATATTAAGTATATGCATATTTGTCTTCTCTAGGATTCTACTCCTGTATTTGTGAGGGGTTTTCAATATGCATATTTAATTTATATTGTCAATATATTATAATCTTATGTATATATGAGAATTATTATAGGACATACAGTTTTTTATTGTGGGTCTTATCTTAGGTTTACTTCTGTTGTTGTGATAAAATACCTTGACCAAAAGCAGCTTAGGGCAGAGTTTATTGAGCTTTCAATCACAGGTTATGAGCCATCATTTGATGAAGTCATGGTGTTAAGAGATTGTTACACATGGTCCTGGCACATCTGTAGTCATGGGTAGAGAGAAACATGCACCCATGTTCCCTGTTATTTTGCTCTCTGCCAGCATTTTCCTGTCTTGCTTAGTTCAGAACACAGTGACTAGGAATGCATTTGAGAATTCCTTTATCAGTTAACAATAAAGACAAGCCACTACAAGCATGCCCACAGGCCAGTCTGATATAGGTAATTCCTCATTGAGACTCTACTTTGTGATTCTATGTTGCACAGAGTTGACAGGTAAAACTAACCAGCACAGGGGTAAAGTCCTCTGATCTTCAAAAGGGGGACTCGGGAGAGTGAGTGGTATTATTCAGTTTCAATCTGAATGCCTTGGCATCAAAGAAGCTGATGTTATAAAATGCAGTCCTAAGTTAAGAAAGATGACAGGGAATGCCACAGGTCAGCAGTAGAGCCAAAAGAAGGGTGATTCTCATTTCCTCCACTTCTATTTACTCAAATCCTAACAGGGATGATCTATGCCCACTCACAGCAGGAGTGCTATTTCCCTTTTTTTAAAAAAAGCCACATCCAGAAATAATGTCAAACCAGACATCTGAGCATTGATTGATCCAGGTAAGTTGATCTACCAAATGAACCAGCATGGATCCCATTGCTTATGCTCCTATTACCTTCCATATATATATAATCTCACTTGGACTATGTCACACTGGAGCATGTCCTTAAGTCACCTCGGTGAGTTGAAAACCCACCTTTATAAACACCTAGAGTTTGGCTCTGTATATCCAGCTGTAACATTTATTTCAAACATTGTCCTCAATTGGAAATTAGGTATCTACTGACCATCAGTTAAAGAGAAAAACAGAAGAAAATGTATGAATAAATAAAACTAGTCATGTTCAGAGTTTTTTTATCATTTAGTAAAAGTTGTAAAATATAAGTATCGAAGTTACTTTTTCTCACTGTCTTCATCTAATCTACCACCAGCACTCTTAATGGAAATGTTTGTTCTCATCTGCACTCCTGACATCACAGTCCTAGGATAAACTGACTGCATCTTGCTCTGGGTCACTGTAGCATCAAAGTTAGTTTCCTTGTTTGTTTTTGTGCTTTCTGTGGCATGTCTTCCAGTTCCTAAGAGAGAATATAAAACAAACAAACGAAAACTGAAAACCAAACCAGACCAAAACAAAATAGAACAAAAAATAATTAAATCATTTTTTTAAGTCTTCCCTTTACCTCAAAGTTCTTGGTGTAAATTTAAGTTGCTGGTTTTGTCTACAGTATTACAAAATTGAGCCCTATTGCCTGAGCATCTGGCTGCTACTTGTCATTGCACTTTTGATAGTGCTCTGGTCTCACTCTTTCTTTCTTCTGTCTCTTGGAGATCCCTGCCCTCGCTTCTTTAGAGGCTGTGTCCTTAGAATCTTATCACAATTGATTTTCCAGCTTTCAGTGTTTAGCACAGTTTCCTGACCTTTCCTGTATGTAGTTTTCTGCGATTTTTTGACTCTCTTGAATGATAAATGAAGACTTAGGTGTTTCTCTACATAGAGCCACCTTCCTTCGTCAGTACAGTATCTGCTGTACTGGATGCTCCCAAATTATTGATACGTATCAATGTTGTCTCCATTAATAAGGTCAACCATAACCTTTCCCTCAAAAAGTGGTTATCATCTTTTTTGATTTATGAAGACAAGAAGTAGATATTTGTAATGGCATTATTTTCTGGACGTGACAAAGCAGTTACATAAGTGGATTTACATCAGATCTGACTATGTGCACAGGAGGTCAAGCCAGACAGAATCCCAGCATGAACTGAGGAGGGGCTCGTGAAGTCCCACCAATTGCTGAGAAGCTATTAGTAAGTGTGGCTACTTGGGGAGAGAAAGAGTAAGTTTGCTCCAGTAGATAGTCCTGGAATACATGTTCAGTAAGTGGACTGGATAGATTTAAAAGAAGTGTACATGGCATTGGGAGGGGAAGGAAGGTGGATTTGACAAAAACACATTAAAACTTCAAACAATAGCGTTAAAAGAGAAGTTCAAAAAAACTTTTTCTTGCTACGATTATTTATAAAAAGTGACTCTGAATTGATAAAGCACATTGAACTGTTCCCTGATTTACTTTAGCTTCTATTCCACTTTCAGCATTTGGCACTGCTTCAGGAAAATGTGAACATTCACTCAAATATAGAAACTTCCTTTAAAATTAGAAATAAATTGTCCTTTGTTTCTGAAATTATACTGAATGTCTGAACAGGAACATCATGTCCAAGTCACTGCAGAATTTTTATCATATTTTAAAGACTTCTAATTTTAGCCGTATTTCTAAATGGCGTGATTTTGTTGGCTTTAATTTTAAAAACTGAAGCTTGCACTAAGCACTGAAAGAAACCAATTAAGCATAGCCCCCACTGCAAATATTTAATTCCATTCTTATCACTTTGATATTAATAAGGCAACCACCCAAAAGAGGGGATTTAATTGATCATCAAGACTTGGCATGATAATCATGAAATGATGAAGAAAAGATTCTGGAATGATGTTATAGTTTGAATGTGAGATCCTATCCACTAGTTAAAGCTCATTTATAATGAAAATTCTTCCCCATGCTACAATCAACAAGGCTTAGAAAGAGTCAATAAGCAATACACTGTTTTCATATATGTAAAGGAAATTAATGGATCATAAAATTAAGGGCTTTGAGTAAATGCATAAATACATTTGACAAGTACTCTGTAATTTATCTCGTATCATTAATTACTTATTCATTGTAATTATGTATAGAATTAATATAATTTAGTAATAATAGTAATTCTTAACATTCACATAATATTTTGTGAGTTTTCTATTTTCTCTTAGTAAACTAATTATGTCAAAGGAATAAATGCATTTGACACTGTAAGGTAGACAGATTAGATATGACCTAACATTTCAATATAAATTCAAAGCCTGCTACTTTAGAAGATGAGAATTAACATCTACTGCTTGTAAGTGGCTCACACTTCTTCTCAATTATCCTTATCATTACAGTGTTTCTAGGCAAGTCAGATTTACCACCCCACTGTACCCCACCACGGCATAATATGAGACTCAGAGGCTTTTAATGAAGCAGGAGCAGTTAGGATTTTATAATTTAAAGGGCAAGGCTTACATTTCTTGGGATGTGTAATATGAGTGATACTGCGTATGGTGATTTGAATATTTTTGTATGTTATCTCATAATTTCCACAAATCTGTGTATCCTAGAATCTTCAACTGTAAACAGAAAGTAAATGACATTATTGCTTTCTAGAGGAAAGAGGCAAAGGCACAGAGAAGCTGAGCTGCTCTCCTGACATCACACAGCTGGCAATGCACAGGAACATCTATAGGCTGATAAATCACTAATCCCATATTAATGCCTCTCAAAACCGGTAAAACTGGAACAGACATTTCAAGTACAAATATTTTAGATAAGGTGGTCTGAGTTTTGAGTCCTTTATATAACTTAATCCATGAAAATTCATGCAATTCCCTGTTCTCTGGTAATACATTTCCTTATCTGCAAAACCGGACATACAAGCAGAAGATGGTGTGCCCTATGGCATTTTTCATTTTGGTGCCCAGTTCATTTTCTGGCACCTACATATGTGAGTGGGCAATGAACTCACAAGACTGAGTTATTACTTTTTGTTTGGTCTTTCTCAGGTCATAAAGGATGGTGTCACCTCAACAAAGAACTTCTGTCTTCAAGCTTGACTTCATTCATTGCCAGCTGTGGCACTTAGCCCCACCATTGTTGCTTTGTCAAGAAAGTATTCTCATGTCTAGGAAATGTTGTAAGAAAGAATATAAGTTCCTCCCTGCCACAAGCATCAATATAGAAGCAAGGGTCCTAAAAATAGCCCAAGAAACACAAGCATGATCAAATTTGAATAGTAAGCCAGCTTGCTTTTTGGGAGAACTATAGCCAGTCTTGTTTTAGAAGAATCAAATATGGCATATTCTAGTCCTGATTGCCATGGCAAAAGGATAAAGTGTGCTTCTGGAAGTGTTTTTTTATTATTTAAATTGAAGTTTCCTGTTGTCTTGAGTTTTTTCCCTCAGATATTCATAAAGAATGAGATGAAAGGCACATGTTTATTTCTGTATGCCTTTGTCACTTTTTTTCTTTGAGGTAAATCTTTGAGGTGCCAGCATAAAAGGAAAGATGATATAGCTATCAACGCCCCAACCTCAAAGACAGAAGGAAGCATTGAAAGGAAATGTGAAGAGTACATCCCAGAGCATAGATGGATTTTGCCTAGTCTCTGTGTTTATTTGAGCCAGTACCCCAGTCCAAAGAATACTTGACTTTTATCTGACCAAATATGCCACCACACAGCCCCTATTCAACTTAGTTATCTTTGCATCAGAATAGATATCATTACTTGATGAAAATTTATCTATGCAGTCCTGTGATAGAGGAGGAAGATCTAAATATGTCCTAGGAATCATAAAAAGATGGAGCAATGTTTCCAACTTTCCAACTCATCTAGATGTCAGGATATGATGCCATTTTCTTTTAATTTTTGAGATCCTAGTTCTCTTTTGTACAGGCCCTTCATACATGTAATGATGTTTCAATGAGTAACATGAACCACTTGTTATTCTTTCATCTCCTCTTCCTCTTCACTTGTAACCACTCTTACATGATAGTTCCTTTGGCCCATGAGGGCCCTGTTGTTCACATCCATGACTATCTCACCTTGCAATGCATATGGTGCACCAATCAGAGTAGAGGCAAAATGATAAGTTCAAAGAGCCTCCAATGCTTCACTTCAGGCTTTATTGGAGAATACAATAGACAGGATGTCCAGGATCCAATAAAACTTGGAAACTAGTTGTAGAACATGACTACACAGACATCAACACCAACAAGAGTTGGCCAGGATCCCTCAATGAGAGACAAGCAGAGTACATTCTATTACCTGCACAAAATGTAGTAACTTCTGAATCAGAGAAGTAAATGGAGACTCTGTTTTGCCTTATAGCTATGAACACACTCCCTGAACCCCATCAATCAGACACAGCCATAATCCTGCAGGAATACACACTACCTTCTACACTGAAGTCTAGAGGATATTAAAAGTCAGGGTGTGAGGACATAAATGTGCATGTCTGTCAAAGAGTATAATAAATGCAATCCAGGATCATTTTGTTTAAAGTCTTCCACAAAGTGGAGCAGGCACAGACAATGCACACTTGTTCTTGACTAGGAATTTCCATCTGCATAGAGTCAATGCAAAACCAGCACTTCACAGTGTTGATTCATTCATGAAGTATTCCATATTTGACAATATTCTATGCTTGTCAGAGATCTGTGGTCTATTTTGCTCATCATGAGTGTGATGAGACAGAAAAGGATGAGAGACACAGGCAAGTCATTTTACTATAGTAAATAATAGGTCAGCTGCCATATTAGGCACAGTTCTATAAAGCAACGAAGCAATATAATGCACACACTCTCACACATATAAATTTTGTTCACTGTTTATTATTGCATGTTTGTGCAGTGGGTAAGGTGTGCATGTGTGTGTGTGTGTGTGTGTGAGAGAGAGAGAGAGAGAGAGAG
>LOEQ01006104.1:126861-142523 GCA_001685075.1 Bramus lutescens
TTCTTTCTTTCTTTCTTTCTTTCTTTCTTTCTTTCTTTCTTTCTCTTTACTTTGAGAACTTTAACCTTTAGCTTATATATATTTAACACAGTGTAAACCATTTAGAGGTTTTCTTCCTCTTTGAATCTCTCTTTACTGTATATTTCTCTCTTTCTGGCCACATGGGTCTTTAATTTGCTAAGGAATATGGAGAAGATTTTTTTCCACAACTCTATGGTGTTTAAAGGTCCTTTCCAGGAAGCAAGCCGCAGCAGTGTGTCCATAAACAACACTGAAAAGCTCCTATGGCATTTTAAGGTCCTTGCCAGGAAGCAAGCCAGGACTGCCTGCTTGAAAGGGTCAAGAGTTTTCCTTGTCAGGATGGCTCAGAAACCCGGCATTTTAAAGCAGCGCAGCTTTATTTTTGCTACAGCTGAAAACCGAAATGCTTTACTCTAGTCTTTCTAAGCTTTCTCAGGCTTTTTGTGGATGCAGTTGTCCATGTGGGCGCCATTTGTAACATGAACAGGCCTGAGGCCTGCTTGTTGGGGTTTCTGTCCGGCCCGGTACCCCACAGCCAGCAAGCCCCNGTGGCTCAGTACCTTTTTCAGTGGGGTAGATCACATCCTGCTGCTTTGGTGGTCAGGGCAGGCGTGGGAGGAATCAGATTCCTCCTTCCCAGAATTCTCCTGTTCTCCTTGCATCATTACTTCTTCTCTGGTTTTCCTGCCTATACTTCCTGCCTGACCAATCAGCATTTATTTAAAGCATAATTGACAGAATACAGACAATTCTCCCACACCACCAGGAAGAGCTGCTATTATTAGAATCAGGCAATATGATGTGGAAATTAAAATGGGGAGACCCTTGACTATTCATTTTTAGTTATTATTTAGAAATCACTTATAATAATAACACTACTGACAAAAAATAATAATAAGGTTTAACACTTATTAAATTCACATTGTGTTTTTAAAATTGTGTCCTAAACAGTTTACTTAAGTGACCTCATGGAATGCCAATAATGAATAACATAATTTTATTATATTGTCTATAGATAAAACTAATTCTGGTAAAATAAAGAATACAGTACAAGGTAACACAGATTTAAAAAAAAAAGCCAAGAGACAACATTAAACACTTTGCTTCCAAAGCTTGAAATCTTGACAACTAAGATAAATATTCATACATAATTCTCTTACATGCTTCTAAATTCTTTCTGTAGTTTTTATAGCCTTTATTATTCTTTGATATATCTAATGTCTTAGCCTCCCAACTAATAACCATTTTTTCTAATTTTGCCATTCTGTATAAAAACAGGGAAGAAATCTTTAAAAAATTCTTCAAGCTAATTCGATCATTACACTTCTGAAATTCATTGTTGCTGCCACTTTTTGTACAGAATACAATAAAATTCCCTCATTGAGACTGTGTATTTTAGAGCTGGATATTCATACAACAACCAGTCAAAGCATTTTTTTTTTGCTGACCACAAACCTATAATCCTGATGTGTCCATTTTGGAAGGCTGGAGCTGATTAAGAAACTGCCCTATTATATACCTCTGACCAGTTTAAGGCTGCTTGATAAAAAAAAAATCATATTACCAGATGCATATATAGAGTGTAATTATATTTTAATTTCAAATAAACTTTTTATTAATATAATCTAAATGTTAAAATAATCTGTTTTCATCAATTATTTAAAACTCAGATTTATATGACCATTTCTTATTTATATGTGCTAAATTCTAGAAGCCTTGAACAAAAGTGCCTATTGGGGCTTATGGAAAAAAATTATCACATTTACAAAAAGAGGGATTTTCAAGGGTGTGGACAGTTTCTAATCTTCCTCTTTTCCTTCATGTTAGTTACATTTTTCACAGTTATTCAAATGGTTTGGTTACTGCCTAAAGACATAACCAAGAAATGTGATGCCACTAAAGACTGAAAATGTCTGAGACTAATTGGTACCTGTAGAGTTCAGGCAGAATGTATTTTCTTGAGTACTGCTTCAGATACTGCACCTGTATAGCAGTATGTCTATGGATTAATGTTTTCATATTATAAACCTTTGATTTGTAATGGTAGTAAAAGAGAACCATCCTACATGGTCATGAGATGAGGTTACAATGAGACTCTGGGTGCTGGTGACTAATCTGTACCTATCCACACAATCCAGATCTTTATAAGATTTAAAGTGAGAATTATGTGTTCAGAAGAATGGATAGAAAATGGGCTAGGGACTACATGAGTGGACACCAAGAGATTGCACTGGCATTTTTGTAGTCCATGACATTGTGATGGTCCCATGGATTATCATGGCAAAAATGACATGTAAAGGTAGCATAATGGTAGTAAAGCCTGAGAGTCGTAAGTAGAGCTGTAAAGCATCTGATTGTGGAGAACAATGGTGAAAAAGGTATAACAGATTTTCCACAGTTTGGGCCTAAGCATATAGACAGATAGAGAAGTACTTAGCAAGATCATGAAGGCTGTTTATCATAAGGTCTGACTCAGCGGCTTGGCAGATATTCAGAAATGAATTCTCTTAACATAATAGGACAGTGAGATCATGACAGAAAAATATGCTTTGGATATCTGGATAAGAATGTCTGACTTCAGCGTTTTGGATGATTCTAGAGGGATATCATTAGGATGTATTAACTAACAGTCAGTAATTGAGGACACACAGAAGTAAAACATCTAAGGTAGAAACAGACTATGAAGACAAAACTCTTGAAATAGAAATTCATGACTGAAGCTATTGCTAAGCAGGATGTGTGTACACACACACACACACACACACACACACACAAATGATAGTCATGAGCCACATCCACAGAACTATCTAATTTTAAAAGCAGTGTTGGAATTACTGGTCTCCATTTAGTCACTTGTTTGAACCATGCTATGAAAGAAATGGATAGTTACAATAGAGGCCATGTTAACCACAGCACATCAAATTCTATTATGTAATAGAGTACCTCAATGTTTTTCAACCAGTGATACAGAAGAGTAAATAAAGAGAGCTTAGGAATATAACCCCTTGAATCACTTTCTGGTATCTGTCTAGGAAGTAATTGATACTTAGTCTACTTTTGCTAATATTATTTGTAGATATTAGGAGATAAACATTACTAACCTGTTCTTTCTCAATAGATCATGAATACAATGGATGGACATTATATCTTGTTTACATGTGTGAACCGTAAGACGTTTCAGAGCACAAAATACACAGTATGTACACTGATATGGGACTCTAGGTACAATGTCAGAAAATTCATCATTCATTCCAGTGTTTAAAAATACTTTATCTTGGCCCTACCATAGCAGGGGTTCTGTGTTGATGTTCAGTGTTGATGGAATAGCAGAAGACAGAAGCAGTGAACCAAACCAGCAACTCATTGCAATGTATTTATAAGTAAAGCTGCTTTGGAAAAAAAGGTATACTGAGTGACACATCTCAGCTCTTTATATCAATATAATACATGAATATATGATGGAGAGGCAGGAAAGATGGAAGAGTGAAGTAAGTTTCTTTTTTTTGTAGGTAGGCTGCAACAGTGGAAGATAGACATAGACTGTGAACTGAGTGGGACTGGGGTGCATGGTGTGAAACTCCCAAAGAATCAATAAAAATGTTAAATTAAAATTCTATTATATTTATAGACTGATTGATGAGAGGAAGTGTCATCAGCACAATGTAGCAAGGTCAGAATATGATTTCCTGAGAATTTATTGTTCTTTTCCACCATTTGGGACTCAGGATAGGTCATTGGTATTATTGGCAAGTGTCTTTATGGTCTGAGCCATCTTACTGACCCTCCTTTCAGGGATTTTGTTATGTGGACAATGAAAACAGTCTTGTATGCTATCATTAAGAATAACTAGTTTTATATGAAGTGCTTGTAAAATTAAATATGGAGTCCAGCCAAGTACTATGCATTTATGCTTGTGTGTTTAATAATCAACTGAAATATAACACAGTCATCTTCAGTGTTATATGTGATTACTTTCTTCCTTAAAGTCAACATCCTGGTCAGCTGGTGAATATTTGGGAATTTGTCCCAAAGAAACAAGTTCTGTATAAGAGATATTTAAAAATAAATCTTATGTGGAGATAGAATAATACTGTGTTTGAGTTAAAATCCATATGTTTATCAGAATAAAAAAAGCAAACACCCAAAGAATAGCTCCTTATGAATTACAATACACTTAAAACATGCTGGCAGATGACTCAGGAGTTAGGAGCCCCGACTCCTCTTATTGAGGACCAGAGTTTGTTTGCCAGAGCCCATACCAAGAGACTTACAACCTCCTATGCTCTAACACCCTCTTCTGACCTCAGTGAGTGACTATATTCAAAGACACATAAAAACCTGCATAAACACATGTATATAAATGAAAGTACAATCAATCTTTATGAAATGTCTCCATTTAAATTTGGAGTGGTACTGGGATTTATCTCTACTACATGTACTGGCTTTTTGTAATCCTTTTCTCTTTGAATGTATATCTTGTTCAGCCTATTTTCAGAAGGGAGGGCCTTGGACCTTCCAAAAAGCAAAGTGCCTTACTTTCTCTTAGGATTAGAGGGGGGTAGGGTGGGAGGGAGTGTGGAGGGAATAGGAGGAGGGGAGGAAGTGGGAATTTAAATTGGTATTAAAAAACAATTTAATACTTAAAAGAAGAAAATTCAAGATTAATAAAGCATTATGCAATCTAAAAAATAAAGTTGGAGGGTACACAGATTTGGGCTTTATTCAGGTGAAGACACATGGAATCCTCCTGTAATAAATATTTTTAGAAATTGTAAAATTTTCAAATTCTTCTGTTATAGGAGGTAGGTCCTTCTGTTTATGTGTTACTTTCATTGGTCAATGAATAAAGAAACTGCTTTGGCCTGATAGGGCAGAACTTAGGTAGGCAGAGAAGACAGAACTGAATTCTGGGAGGAAGAAAACATAGTCAGAGTCAGAAGCCATGGATCCTCTGCCTGAGACAGGTGCAAGTTAGGATTTTTCCCTGTAAGCCACTGCTATGTGGCAATGCACAGATTAATAGAAATGGGTTAAATCAAGATGTGAGAGTTAGCCAATAAGAGGCTAGAGCTAATGGGCCAGGCAGTGATTTAATTAATATAGTTTCTGTGTGGTTATTACAGAGCTAAGATAGCAGGGCGGCTGAGATGAACAAGCTGGCTCTCCTTGCAACATTCTCCCACTTTAAAATAAAAACAACACATAAATTAATGATTTTATCTTGTATTTTATCTAGTGAAGTGGGCAGCATCCTATCAGTGACCTTGCATTTAGTGTACTTGAATTTATGCCTAACTTTCACAAACATGGCTTGGACAGCCCAGCTATACTGGGTACTACTGGATATAAGTGTAGCACTTTTCCCTAAAAAAACCCATATCTTCATTTGGTAAGTTGTTTCCCTAGATTGACCTTATGTTTTTTTTCCTTAGGGGTTCCATTTTTAGATATAAAATCTAAATTAACTGATCTATCCCACAGTCTCTTACCGCAACCCCCATGTCCCTTACATGTTCCTTAACATGACATTTCTGTCAAATTAAATTTTATGTTTGTAAATCTATGCTAGTGTTGGACATGACAGAAAACTGCTGAAATAATAGCACTTGAGAGGCTGAGTCACAGCAAAGATATATGTTTTAGGCCAGCAAATCCTAACTAGTGAGATTTTTGACAGAGGAAATAAAAAAAAACAAATAAAATAATGTTTAAAAGATAGGGATGGATAAAATCAAAATATATTGTGTGTTTAATGAAATTCTGTAATAACATGTAATTATTCTTCAAGTGCTTCTATAATAGTAATTTGCATATACACAAAACCTTCATAAAAGCATCAAACCTTCTCTGAAAAGAATAAGTAAATATANATATATATATATATGATATATAAATGTTATATATTCCATCTAATCTTTGGCCATTCATCCATTTGTTGCCAGCTGCACATAGGAAGGGAGGAGGTCCTGATGGAAGTTGATAAATTTTCAGTTGACCTATAAAGATCTTTGTCCCAACTGAATGTACTTTAATCTTACAGTTTATGCAAGCAGACAGGTATAGTCTCAGAACTGTGGTAGATAAACGAAAATGAACAAGCTTTATCAGGAAAGTGATTTTTCAGGAAAGTACTAGCATAGACCATTAAAGATTTTTTTTTTTGTCATAGTCAAACAAATATCTAGATCCAGTGTCAAGGACAGAGAATTTACAGACTTGAAGTAGCACAGAACTTAAGGGTCACATGGCAAAGAACATGGATAGAAAGATGCACAAAACTAGAAACTGGTACAATGATTCGATAAGCTAGCTAGATTTTTCACTTTTTTGAGGCCATTAATACCAGTAATAAATATAAAGACAATTTTTCAGGTATTTATATTAGTTTCTTTTCTGTCCCTATGACAGAACATCCCAACAAAAAGCAACTAAGAGGCAACATGGTTCATTTTGGATTACATTTTCAGAGGAAAAGTTTCTATTTTGTTGGAGAGGGGGTATCAGGAGTTTGAGCCAGGCCCTCAGTTAGGAAGCAGAGAAATCACTGCCATCTACACACAGAACACAGGGAGCAGGGAAAGGGCCCTGGTGAGAAGCATACTTCCTTCAGCAAGGCTCTAGCTCCTGATGTTTCCATAGCCCTTCCATACATTATCTGGAGGACAGGTGTGCATACAAATGAGCCTATGAGTGTACATTTCTCATTTAAAAACCCATAATGCAGAGATTCCAATATCAACTGCATTGTTCATGCACTCAGCTGTTTTCTGTGCATAATTTAGACCATCCATGTTTCACTTTTCTCCCTTAGCTATTGGAAAACATATTGTTATACACTAATGTATGTATTTACATGTAATAAAAGGATGAAATCAAACAGTCTTTACATTAAATAATGTTTGGATTTTGACATAGCACAGACGAAATTCTTAAAAATTCAGCTAGTATATGATTAGTTAGGATCAAACTAAGGCTTCCATATGTGGAAAACAGTGGTGAAGCTTGGACTATCTTTGAGGTACCTGGCAGTAGGACCAGGATCTTTCCCTGGTATGCAAATTGATAATAAATATCCCCCTAACAATTTACATATTTTTACTACCATCTTAGAATTTAAATAAACATATGTTAAAAATGAATCCTGAAATCTACAAAAATTGTATTTCCATTAAATATCTGCATAGTGATCTTAGTTTGGGTTTCTATTTCTGTAATGAAGCACTAGACCCAGAAGAAACTCACAAAATGCAGTATCTAATTTTACATATGCTTTCAGAGGGGTAGAATCTGTGATGGCAGAGCAAAGGCATGATGGTAGGAACGCATATGCTTAGCCTCAAACAAGGCAGAGAGAGATAGCTGAAAATTGCCTGGGATTTTGCAACATACAAGCGCATCCCTAAAGACACATCTCCTGAAACAAGTTTGCATCTTCTAACCCTTCGCAAACAGTTTCACCAACTGGGGACTAAAGCATTCAGATACTCAAACCTGGAAAGCCATTCTCAGTCAAGCCACACACTCGTCTTGCATATAATTGTGATGTAGTAACTGATGACATAAACCACCCAAGAAACCACCTCAACTCCACTTTGTGGCAAATGCTTTTGGGACTCTTTCAGGGGCATTGGTTGTCAGAGATTATACAGTTTATTCATTTTCTGTGACTTCATAATAGAAAACTACTGATATAATAATGTCACACAGTATATCATAGTGCTATAAATTAAATACATAGGTAGGTCTAAACTTTAACCTTCTCTCAGAAAAAAAAAGTCAAAGTGTGATCTGGGCTGCAGTTCACCTGCAGACTCTAGAGGAAAACAGCTTACTGGTTCACTCACTTTCAAGAGCTCAGTTCCTTACAGCCAGAGGATTGAGGTCTGAGTCTTCATATTGAATATTCCTGAGGATCTTATTCACATGTTCTAGAAGTTGTTTGTCTTACCTACCATATTCCCCCTCTACCATCAGCGTAAGCTGTGCAGTGGAGAATCTCTCTCTGTCTCTGTTGAATCTATTTTATATTCCCTTCCTTATTGTTTCCCCAGAAAGACTTCAATTCCTTGAAGAACTTCACCTGGTTAAGTTAGGCTCACCAAAGAGATTTTCTCTTAAAGACAATTGATCTAGTCCTCTTTGACATGAGCAAATCTCTTCACAGTAGCTTCTACTTTAGTGTTTAGTAGGATGTCTGTAGAATATGTCTCTATTCCTGGAGTCAGAATTCTGTCTCATAGGGACAATGCATCTGTTTTACGATAATAAGATTTGTACTGGAAAATATAGGTTTTATGCTTCTGTGGTTCATGATTCCTCAAAAAAAGTCATTTATAGGCCTTTGCCATTTACATGAGGGCTTATAATGGAATCAATGGAACAAATGCACATCTATCATGGACCAAAATAGGCTCAAGGGTTTCCCAAATAGTGAAAGAATGCATAGAAATTTTGCATCAGTTTGATAATCTTGGATCAAACCGCAAACAGCAAACGGAGAAAACTTTGATGTTTGGCATTGAGAAGAAAGACTGAGTAGGGAACCTCAAGAGGTATGGGAAAACTGAAAGACGAGACCATTTAACTGAAAAAACTAGTTTGGTCACTCCTCCATTTTGTTAGGAGTGAACATTTTTCATTTGCCCTTAAAAGACTTGTCCTAGAGTCATAAGGTACAAAGAAACTGAAAGTGTGTCTTGTCCCCTTTCTTTCATGTCCTGGTGGAACTCCGAGCCTCTTGCTCTATCGAGAGAATGTGTACAGTTGTCTGCATCTCCAAATCACAGGGTACAACTGTATTCAGAGCAACCATCTGGGCAAAATCTCAGAGTGATCCCACCCTCTGCTTATCCTACAACATCAACATGGAGGGAGGATGAAATATGGAGTCTGCACATATGAATTTCTTGGAAGTATTAAATCTATTTAGGCTGCAAACTGTCTTCCTAGCTTTTCCCTTGTTTCCCTTTATTCCTTAGGTCACCTTCTCATCACTTATATACTCTTTCAGACTCAAAATTACCTTGCTTTGTTGTTGTTGTTTTTCTTTTTCTACAGCTGGCTGCCCTGCCTCGTACTTATTCCAAATCATTGGCAATCCCCCAAAGACACTGAAAACCCCTTCCCTAGAGTTGAGACTAGAATCACTAATGGAAAAAGTTGATTATACCCTGGAGCTGGGAGAAGAGGCTCCGAGGAAAATTTCAGAGAAGAAAGTAGAAAACAATGTGAAAAGTGCTTCTTTCCAGCCGGGTAAAAATTTTAATTTAATGTACATGCATACCTCTAGTTCTCCTGGCATCACTTGTTAATTTAATTATACCTTTGTTCAGTCAGTTTTGAGACATTGATGAATGGAAATTAGGTTCATTTAATTTATAGAAGATCAAAGGGACATATGCTTAGAAGCAATAACATAACTCTCCCTTGAACTACTAAATTAGCTGATCAAATTTTTTGTTTATTTGTTTTCCATATAGAAAGGAGGAAAACTGTGTGCTCAAGTCAGACTTCAGGATCAGCCTCATATACAGATAATCAGTTAGTACCTAATATTTTGAAAGAAAAAAATCTGGGTATTTTCCAAGAATGTTATGTCTAGAGTCTGCCAGCGTCTTAAGAAATGTCTTTGGAAATAGGGGTTGATAAAATTAATTGTGATATATGATATGGCACATGAAACAGTATAAGACAAGGCAGGCTTTCTTGGTACCACTATCAGTAGTTTTGCTGTGGCCTGTCCACCCTATGGTTTTATCCTACTTGTTAAACACTGGGAGCTCAAGAGGAATATACATCACTTACATTTGGTTATTTTATAGTCATAGGAATTGAAATACTTTATGCATTAGTTGGAATTCATACATGACTGAGCACTGCCCCAAGACAAAGCAAATATTAAAACCCCATATACTCCCTGTAGAAACTTTCAATGAAGTATAAAATACAACAAATAAGGTCCTGTTTCTTGTAAGGCACACAGGTGTTCAGGCTACAGTAAAAGGCACTGAATATAATAAGCAAAAGCAAGCATGAGATGATATGTTTAGTCAGATGTCCTTTTAAAGCAGAAATAATTCAGAGCTTAGAGACACAGGCCTATAAACACATTTACTTAGGACACGAAGGCAGATGTATCTCATCTTCAAGGTCTTCCAAGGCTACAGAATAAATTTAGGG
This sequence comes from Bramus lutescens, assembly GCA_001685075.1. Lineage (NCBI taxonomy): Eukaryota > Metazoa > Chordata > Mammalia > Rodentia > Cricetidae > Bramus > Bramus lutescens. The sequence continues at coordinate 137,062 of LOEQ01006104.1, forward strand.
CCAAACTGGGTGGCTTAGAAAGACTTGACTTCAAAATAAATGAGAAAAATAGATTGTGGATATAGTTCAGTGTTAGAGACCTTGACCTATGTACAGGAGGCCATGGGTTCCACCTTCAGAATAAAAACCACAATACTAATAAGAATTTGATGTTAGAAAAACATGTATGAAGTAATAATAGTAAGCTAATATCAACATGGAGTCTCACAGGAAGAAAGAAGACATTTGGCTAGGAGCCATGAATGAGAGTCAGATACATTTGCCTCTGAAATGACATCTCTTCTTCCATGGCCATTTGCCACGTGAAAAAGCAGAGCTGACAAGGCAAAGGAAAGGAATAAATGAAATATGTGCTGTTGGGCAAATGTGGAGCACACACCTGGAAACGCCAGGGAAATTGTCAGGTCTGGGTTGTTCACACAGGGCTCGTATATTTTCCATTTACTGAAAAAACATTATTGTAAGCTTTTTCTGATCCCACTGGATATTGGGGAGCAGGAGTGAGAAAGGAGACATAAAGACAGAGAACAAATAAGCCAATGTTAATGGAGGTTGCTCTAAACAAAAGCAGGAGGAGATAAAAGCATAAGACAAACAACATAAAAGCCTGGAGTTTGTTTACCTTTGATAGTGCCTTCCACTTTCTCACCTGCCCTTATGAGTATCATGCAGCCCTTCCTTGGGCCTGAGAAGCACCTAAATTGAGCAGTTTAGTAAGTGTTACTATTTTATAAATCTAACATTACCTATATTCAAATATGAAAATGCCCAAGTATCCCAAACTAAACAAATTTGATAGGCAAGAAAACACATTTTCATCTACATTTCTCTCTCTGTATACTTTTAATATCTTTTTTTATTCTTTGTATCTAAAATCAGTGGTTGACAATACCTGCTCAAAGTAGATAGACTCCAGAATGCAGGCATTAAAATGCAAACATCCTGAGATGCTTTACTTTTGTATTATCGCCAGATACATGTCATAGAAACACCAAAATAAACTAAATAAAACAACTTAGTGCATGTATCTTAGTAAGCACTTCAAACTAACAAGGTTGTTCTGTGTTAACAGGAACTCCTATGTCTTCTCTCCCATGGATCAACATGTTTCTCGTCACTATTTTCAAGGCCGCTCCATGATCAAACATTCATATAGGAACTCTGGCTTTCATACCACCTTTTAGCCAATGTGAATATGAGAAGGATAAACATTGAAAGGTGTGCACTCACCAAACAATCTCATCATCATAAAAATAACAGACACAGATTTTTATGGGTAAAAGGGGGTCTGAGAAATCTGTTTTGGACAATATTGTGCTGTGTCCTACTCAAACCTGTAGTTTACCAGGAAAAAAAAAGCCTATATAGCTTGCTTTATGTTCTCTATGTCCAAATTCTACAAGAGCTAATAAGTAGCCTGACCTAATGGGCCAATCATCTTTATAACCTATAGAGATATTGGTGTGATTTTCTTTGGGGCTCAACAGCTGTGGAGAACTGGGCGGGACAGAAAAACCCCCCAACAAGCCAGCCAGACCCTCATGTTGCACTGTAGAATAGCATCAGTTTGGAACAGACAGAGAAAATAGGGAGATAAGTTCAAAAGTATATGGAAAATGTCATAATAGAGGAGCTAACCCAGAGGTAATGGATAAGTGAAAGGAAGAGATACTTCATTTGGGCAAATGGGAGAAAAATATCATGAATGAGAATGTATTCAAAGCAATGGATAACCAGATCAACACAACGTAGCCCACACTGGTTACCTCTCAAATATATGAGGATTCAAAATTAAAACAGAAATAGAAACTCTATTAAAGAGGGTGACAAACATATAGATCAGTCAGAATTCACACATACTACTGACTGAGGTGACACTGCTACAGCATCTGTTTTCATGGTTCTTCTGTAGCCAAACATGATTCTCCCTAAACTCCCTAATTAGAGCCCCATGTAGAACCTGAATGAATAAAAGAAATAGAATAACAAACTCAAAAAAAGGAAATCGCAGTGTTTAGACAGGATTCATCAGTATAAGAAACTGGCAGCAAATCAAATTCACTCTTCTGAGAATACATATAAGACCAGAATAAACAAAAATAACAGCAAAGAATGACAGGGCAACCATGTAGTTCAATATACAGGAGATCTTGTGTATTTACACATATGCCGAATAAATCCCAGTCACTGCATGACGTATTAGAGTCAAGAGCTTTGAAAATCTTTATCTCACTTCAATCCCCATTTTACATGACATCGTAAATATTGAAACCATGCTGGCAGGACTTGAACTGGTTATTATCAGGAACTCAAAGTATGAAGATTTCCTATGATGATGGTTCAGGCCTGAGGCTCAAGCATTGAGCTTGAAAGGCAGTAAAAGCTAAGAAATGGGGTGGGGAGTGCTGCCAAGTGTTGTCCTCTACACCTGGAGTTAGTTACCAGTCTACCATAGAGGAGGGAGGGGCTACAAGGTTCCAAACTTAGATTGGCAGATGATGGCTCCTGAGGAAGTGAGAATCACTGTGTTTGAGGAGTGGGAAATGGTAGGTCTTTTGTGCTCCTGTGGAGAACTTCATATCCATGTGTACATGGGTAGTACTAAATGAAATCAATGGGTTGTCATCTGAAAAGAGAGGAAATGAAGAAGGGAGAGAGATATTTTAGGGGTTCCTTTCTCCAGGGATAAAGGTTGAGGGAAGGAGTATGTGGTGGATGTTTTACATTGTGTTACATGCTTCATGGTGTCCACGTATACAATTTTCAAGGAATAAAAGAAGAGAATACAGACGGTCTGACACATTCATAGCTATTTAATTTTTGTAGCTATGGCAAGTGGCATAATTTTAGTTTCAATTTCTGGTTGTTTTCTACAAGTTTACAGTCTGAAAGTAGAATTGATTTTGGCTTCTACAATTTGTTAATTCCTCCAATGTTTTGATATGTTTTCAAATGGAATTTCATTGAGTCTCCTCTGAGAAAACTAATGACACCAGTGAAACAAAGACACAAAGTAAAACAGACTCTTGTCCTTTTCATCTCATATTTCTATGGTGCTTAGTTTTGTGTTTGTTTTATAGACCTCTTGTTTTAAGTTTTGAATGAAGTATGAAATTTGAAAATAATGATTGCATATTTCTGTCTTGTTAATGGTCCTCAGAGGAGAACATTCAATACCTTGCTGTTGGATATGATGTATGCAGCTTTTATTTCAAGGCTCTCTTTATTTTAAATTTTGTTTATCTATTTGTAATTTCATTATATATTAAATATTGATGAATGTTCTCCAAATGATTCTCTTATTCTCTCCATTCTCATGCCAAATCCTTTCTTTCCAAGACTTTCATATCTAATTTTGGTTTTCATGTGTCCCTCAACATTCAATTAGGGTTGCCTTCATGAGTACATTTGGGAGCTATTGACAATATTGGAAGCAATGAACCGAAAGTTATTTCAGAGATTTCTTGATTCTAAGAATTTGTATTCTATCCTAAGTTTATATGCTTTACTCATTAATGACTACTGAACTTATCAAATTTTATCTTTATTTGGTAAAGTTTTCAAATAAAAGTTACTTTATTAAGTATTATGCTGATTGTTTTTAATATTGCAAGAAACCTTAAGTTATAATTGAATCATGGTTTTTAAGCATTTCCTAAATAATTTATTTATATCTTTTAAGTTTATCTCTCTCTCTCTGTGAGTGTGTGTGTGTGCATGTGTGTGTGCTTGTGTGTGTGTGATGTTTGTGTGTGTGTGAGTGCATGGAGATGCCATGACTAGCATGTGGAAGTCAGAGAACAAATTGAAGACATTATTTGGCAAGTCATTTAGCAGCAAGTGCCCTTATCCACTATATCATTTCTCCATCATCTGAAGATTTCCTAATATTTCGATGATCTAGTCATCTATGAGTATTAACAGTATTGCTTACAACATGATTTTCTTATGATACATTAATTTATCTTGATAAAAAATAAAGCTAGTGTAATTGAATAGGTTGAAAAGTTTATTCTATTTATTTTAATTAATTGTGTAGTACTAGCATTTTTAATTTGAAAATTTAAAGCAATTCGTTAAAGTAGTTATCTAGGTTTGGGAAGTTCTATTATGGAATGGGTTTGGTTGACATGCTCCACCTCTATAATAGACAGATAATTACTGTACCTTTAATTTCGTCTATTGACAACTTTTGTACTTCTTGTTTTCAAAACAGCAATGCCATTACTTTGCTGAAACTTTGTCATAGCATATTAATAGTGTTTATTAATAATGCTGTTAATTTCTGTAAGCCTTGTAGTGTCATCTCACTTTTAAGCACAGGATAATTCGTTGTATTAACAAGACTCAACTTGAGTGGGGCTTGAGTTGACACTTCATCAATCATCTGAACACCATAAGTTTGAAGAGAGAGAGAGAGAGAGAGAGAGAGAGAGAGAGAACGAGTAGAATGCTCTAAATCCTCAGTCTGCTAAAGTAGAATACAAATCTAGAAAGACCACAGATACAGAGAACTGAGAATTATCTGATAAAGAATCCAAGTTTTCCTGAGAATGGGAAAACAGAAAACTGGGAAATTTATTCTGTTTTTAACTGCAAGAGATTCAATGAAAGGTATTCTGATTAGCTGAAGGTTAAAAAATTTAAAAGGAAATCTTATCTAAAATAACCTTTCAAGTACACACATACTATCACAAGTATGCAAGGGTACTCTGGCCTTGGTTTTACAATCTGTTTTCATTATCATCTGGTGCTGAATGCTGTTATTACTTTCTTTAACCTACATTGCTATTTAATTACATGTTTTTATATTTTTATTGAAAAGAAGTTGTTATCTTTGTGCATTATATCCTCATTATAGTTTCTCCTCCCTGCTTGCACTTCCTCCCTACCACCCCTCCCCTCTGAATCAACTCCTTTTCTGTGTGCCATTAGAAAAGAATAGACTGCTAAGAGATAGCAACCAAATGTGGCAAAACAAAATATAGTAAGATGAACCAAAAAAATATTAATCAAATTTAGACATGGTTACCAAAGATGAGGAAAAGAATGCTAAGAGGAGGCACAAGACAGAGATACATTCAGCCTCAGTCAGGAATCCCATAAAATCACTAAGGTAATAGCTGGAATCTATATGCAGAGGAGCTGGTAAAGAACGATGTACATTCTGTGCTTGTTATGGTCTCTGTGATTTCATATGCACCATGCATATGAACTCACAGAGGGGCAAACATGAGCAAGGAATTCAGAAACACGAGGAGTGCGACCTCCCACTGAGGCAATGGGATTGATCTAATGGGAGCTCACCAAGGACGCCTGGACTGGGACTGATGGAGCATGGGATCAAACTGGACTCTCTGAATATGGCTGACAATGAGGGCTGACTGAGAAGCCAAGGACAGTGGCACTGGTTTTGATTCTACTGCATGGACTGGCCTTGTGGGAGCCTAGTCTGTTTGGAT
>LOEQ01006104.1:144686-160662 GCA_001685075.1 Bramus lutescens
GCAGGAAGTATATATCTTAATTAAGTGAACCATTTTAGGGTTGGCAAGAGACTTGACCCTTGAGGGGTTCGTTCCCAGATGTCTAAGGAGATGTCCCCAGCTTGTTCTTTGAGCAGCTGAGGAGAGGGTGCCTGGACTGGCCCTATCCTATAGCCACACTGATGAATATCTTGCATATCACCATAGATCCTTCATCTGGTGATGGATAGAGATAGAGACAGAGATCCAAATTGGAGTAATGGACTGAGCTCCCAAGGTCCAAATGAGGAGCAGAAGGTTCCCAACTGAACATGGGAAAGGAAGTCAGGACCACTAGGGGTGCACCCACCCACTGAGACGGTGGCACTGATCTAATGGGACCTCACCAGCACGAGCTGGACTGGGACTCATGGAGCATGTGATCAAACCGGACTCTCAAATGAAATCTTAAGTCAAACATTCAACTAAAAATAGCATTTGGTTAATCCTTGTCTTATAAAATGCTAAATATACAGTGTATAGTAGTATGTTTTAAACTATGACTTGGGAGCAGATATTATTAACCAAGTTTATAGTGAGGGGGTGAATATTAGGTGATTTCATTAACAAATATCCATGACCTTTCCATCCTGAGTTATAGTTTAAATTGTGCTTTTCTGAAACTTTCAGAGGCATATTAAATGCAATTATTTGTTTTACTTACTCACTTATTTGGTAACCACTATTCTTTTCTAAATAACCACAAGCCTAAGCAAAAAAAAAAAAGAGCACCTACCTGAGACCCTTCTTATGATCTCATTATCTTGGTCCCCACTGGTAGGAAGAAACCACATAAGATTGAATTTTTCAGAATTGTAGATAGATATACATAGCTAGGCTGGAGGCCACACAGAGGGCACAGAACAGGCAGGGAGAGAGAGAGAGAAAAAATGAACAGTGAGGCAGTGGATTTCTTGGATCTAAGAAGTGCAAATGTACTTCCTACGAGGAGTTGTAGTTGGCAGGTTTAAAGCTAGTAAATCAGCCTATACTCTGACTAAAATAATTACATATGTTAAAAAATCCTGAGAAATGTTGAATGATCATGGCAGGATACTCAATAAACTGTAATATTTTTGATTCATCAAGTCCCCATAAAATTGCTTTTTGAGTGTTTGAGATCTTCAAATATTTGTGGACAACCACACTTACATATTGTGGGCTTTCCTTTTGTGGTCACAGAGCTGCTGGGTTTATCTTAAACAGGATGCAAAGGGCTGTGTTAGGAATTAAACATAGCACTAAACACTATGTAGTGTCACCACAGTCACAATGAGGATACACATCCAGCAAGTAGCCTTTAGGAAAATATCTGTAAGGAGAGTGACCAGATATCCCAGTAACCTAGATGAATTTATGTGATACATCTTATTTTTATAAGATTCATGTTGAAGAATCCTCAAATAAGATTATTATTTACATAAGATGGATCATTTAATTTCATCTACAATGCAGTTAGAGATAACACAAAATCTGCTGTGGTTTCTTTTGGTTGATAGTTTAAGAAATTCAAGGTATAGAAGGCAGAACACTTTGAAGTGTGTAGGGACTTGCCAGGATGCAGAAGTTACACTGGGACTTTAGAAGGCAGAGGGGCAGACATATGCATCCTTCCAAGAACACTCATGAGAATGTCGCCTTAAATTATTAACATCTGAATTTAGAACACAGCACCAGGGTGACTTTTCTTGATCATATTCCTCAATTAGAGGTGGGTGGGGATGAGAATACATTTGGGTGATTCTTGGATTAGATTCAGAAGCCCTCACAAAATTATGAGGTGAACCTCAAGGTGATACTCTAAGAATAGACATTTAAACAGAGTATATAAGCTGAGGCCCACAAAACTTATGAAATTGGAACTGAAAGCAAAGATGAAGACTACTAATAGAAAGTGTCTTTGTACATGATAAAGTGTCTAAATCTGTGTTAGTTATAGAAGCGGGAGATCTGCTTAGTTGCATAATCTGACTAATTCAACATGGTGAATAAAAGACCCAGTCAAGCAGTGGTTCATTTTACTTTCTGTACCTAAAAACAGAGAGCATACTGTGTATTTGGAAGCATTTGGAAAAAAGGTTCTAGTACACCACCCTCCTTTATGCACAAAGTTCCTTCCATACCATAGACAACACAACAGTCTTCCACAAGAAGAATACTTCTGAGAAAAGGAGTTTTGTGTGTTGTGTGATATTGTGTTTGTATTCTAACAAATAAAGCTTTCCTGGTGATCAGAGTGCAGTGCTAGCCACTAGTTTACCATAGAGGCCAGGCAGTGGAGATACACACCTTTAATCCCAGCACTTGGGAAGAGGAAGCAGAAAGATCAGAAGTTCAAGGCCACTCTGGACTATATGAGATTGAACCAGTCTATAAGAAAAACAGAATCAAATTGTGATAGCTCACAGCTTTTATCTCAGCAATTGGAATCTCATGCCTCTGATCAAAGTACTTGTGAGGCACATACCTTCATTCCCAGCACTGGGGAGGTGGAGACAGTATTATAAGGAAGGTGAAGACATGGTCTCAGTCTGAGTATTCATAGAGACAGAAAACATCTGATTCAGTCAGAGATTTTGTAAGGGTTAGAAGCCTCTAGTGGCTGGCTGCTCTGCTTCTCTGATCTTTCTGCTTTTACTCTTGACATCTGACTCCAGGTCTTTAATGTTAAATGTAATTAGGATTACATTGTATTAATGGGTCCATATTATTTCAAGTTAGAGTTATTGACCCCTGCCCCCAGGTGTGAGGTTTGTGTCATTTTTCAGATTTAAAAACCAATCAAGAAATACCATTTTAATAAAAAAGACACAAAAGAAATGATAATTGGTAAGTTTGAATAATCTTGATAAAAAATATATGTACCTACTTTTGGCTTCTGAACCAGTGTTCTTTGCCCACAACAACTGGAAAAATCTGAAGCTAATAATATTTTAATGTTGTAAGGGCAGTCTGCAAATTTTTTCTAAATGACTGGGTGGTAAATAGTTCAAGTTAGCATAAAACAGTATATTTTCATAGAGTACTCAATTCTATTATTGTGTCTCAGAAAGAAAGCTTCACTCAGACAGCAATATGTAAATGAATTGATGTGTCTGTGTTCAAATAAATTGTCATTTGCAAAAACAGATGGTACTTTTTAGGTTTACATTTTTCCAATACTTGTTTTGACAAACAAAACAAACTAACCACAGTACATGTATATTATTTCCCCTTAGAAATTATAATCATACCCTTCTTAAAGCAGGTTTATTGGAATATGTCTGAATAGAGTTAAAGGAGACATCAGTTTGAAAGTTTCAAAATCTAAGATAGATTGAAATCTGTGTAACAGTAAAACCCAACATGTCTGCTATTTTCCTTCTGACAAATATTACTTATTTACTTGTTGGGGGAGGACACTTGTTGGTTCCTGGATGCTCAGCCTTGAAACTATATTATTTAAAACACTGCTTGGCCCATTAGCTCAAGCTTCATAATGGATAACACTTATATCTTAATTAAACCCATTTCTAGTAATCTGTGTATTGCCATGTGGTTGTGGCTTACCCTTCTGGTATCTGTCTCCGGGATGGCTATATGACTTCTCTCCAACTCCATTTTCTCCCTCCCAGCATTCAGTTTAGTTTTTTGCTGCATAGCTAAATTCTGCCTTGCTATAGACTCAAGCCAGCTTTCTTTATTCATTAATGGTAATCACAGCATACAGAGGGGAATCTCACATCATTTACTCAAAAAGAATTTATGAACATCACCTATTATATACTTCCTGAAATATAATTAAGTTCTAGTTATACTCATTTTAAAATTTTATTAATTATTTGGTGTTATAATTCAACATGTACTGCTATCTCATTTGATTTTAGAAGTAAGACACAAATTATTCTCTTTTGCTAAGGAATTTGATTTATTTCTAATAATTCCATTGTGGTTATGCATACACATGTATGTATATAACCAAATATAGATTATATTTATTCAAAAGATATGTTTTTGTTTCATACAGAAACTTTTCACTAACCCCTGCTTGTCCTCACACTGCAATCTTCCTCTTTCATATGTCTATATCCTACATAAAAATGTATGAACGTTCTGATCATGTTTTTGTTTAGAATCATATGAATGTGTTGTTCAAATTTATATCACCAAGGTGATGGTGCTAGGATAGTCATCACTTGGGAGTTGCTTAGATCTTTAGGTAGGGTTTTATGGTAGAATTAGAACTCTTATAGAAAGGCTGAATGGGCCCCCTTTGTCCCACTATCTCATAGACATATTAATGGTACCATGAAGGGGAACATGGGCTCTGATTAGGGAATCAGTGTCTGATGTCCATCTGACCAGGAACTGGTGCCCTTTTTAAGGCAGAGTACCAGCTCAGTAAAGCCCTCATAGAGCTAAGGAGGTCATAGTTTATCTCTCATATAGTTTGCAACTATATATCTACATTCAGTAGATGCTGGTGTAGGCTACTAGAGCCTGCTCATCTGATATACTCTTGCAGATGCTTCCAGGGAAACACATGGGCTCTTAGCACCTGCCTTGCTGGCTCTGAAGTATACCTGATATTACATTTTTTCATTCTTATTTTATTTATCTATTTAATTTACATCTAAGCATCAATCTCCCCCCAATACTACCCTCCCAGTCAATCTTCCTCATTCACTCCTCATAACCCAGTGCACTCGCAATCTCCTTTTCTGTCTCCATCTAGGGAAGGGCAGGTCTTGTATGAGTATCAATGAAACATGGCATATCAAGTTCCAGCAAGATTAAGCACCTCCGCATGTATTAGGACTGGGCAAAGCAACACAATATGATAAAAACATGTCCCCAAAGCCAGTAAAAGAGTTGGAGACAGCTCCTGTCTCCACCGTTAGGAGTCCCATAAGAGGAACAAGCCTTACAACTATAACATATATGCAGAGTGCCTAGGTCAGTCTCAAGCAGGCTCCCTCGTTCTCACTGTTAGGGTTTCTATTGCTGTGATAAAACACCTGGTCCGAAAGCAACTTGGCGAGGAGAATGTCTATTTTTTCCTTCAGCTCTCAGATCACACCCCATCACTTATGGAAGCCAGGACAGAAACTGGAGGCAGTGTGGGTGCCCACAGATGTGAGTCCTGCCCCACCTTGGCTAAAGGTCAGAGAGTTTGAGCTTAGTTTTACTCTTCAAAAATTTTGACAACAGATGTGGCTACAAAAATGATATCTTGACCTAGGGCATGGCTACTTGATGTTTTGGACATTAAGATGACCCGTAGAAATGGATCTGTTCCATTTTGATCAAAGGACAGAGAAGTCAAGCTTATTCCTGCTTCTTCATTTTAAAATAGGAAGCATGACATAGGGAATGGCTACCTACAGGATACTTAGTCTAGGGTATATTTGCTGCATATCCTCCCCAAAACTTCAGAATGCCTAACTCAGGAAATAGTGGCTTGATGTCTCAAGTATTGAAACAAGTAACTGCTCTGGTTATCCTTTGTGTCATGTTGAAGCAGCCTTTTGCTTCCTTCCCCCCTTTGGATTGGGATATATAAACATATGGAAAAAATGCCGGCAGATTAAGTATTTAGTTGTCACTGAATTGCCCTCATGGCACTATCCTATGCCTCTGTGTTTCTCTCACACCTCTGTTCCTCCTCCTAACATTTCTAATCCACGCATCCCTACTCTGGAATGTACAAACACATCCTGGCTGGACCATGACAGATGTCACTCCCAAATATGGCTTCTGACAAGGCAGGAGCATGAACACGGGAGCTGACACGGAGGCCATGTGAGAGTGCTTGTTCCTAATAGCTTTCTCACCTTGCCATCTTGCCTTATGGTGGTACCCCTGGTAATTAGCTAGGTCTGTGCACATCATTCATCAATCAAGAAAATGTACCACAGCGTTACCCACAGACCAATGTCATTGGGGCATTTTTTTTCAGTTAGATTTCCCTCTTTCTAAATGACTCTAGCTTTTGTCAAGTTGACATAAAACTAGCCAGCACACTAAAAATGTCCGTGCTTGGGAGGGGTATGGCTAGATGCAGAAAAGGAAGGACACCACTAGAAATAATGTGCCTATCTTCACAAGATCTTTTCACTTGTGTGTTCCACCATGGGCTTCATTTAAAGATTTTCTCTAAGTGCCATTTACTCATTTTTTTTAAAAAGGGACTGTATTCAGTATTTTAATAGAAGACCTATTCATAAGAAAAGACCAGACCAGAAATTTTAGTAGTAATCACACAATCTTTCCCATCACTAGTGCTTTATGAGTATTGACTGTTAATCCATAACCAAATGCCAAGAATGTACCCGAAAACTAAGCTAAAAGGAAAGTCTCTATAGTTCATTCAGGGTTCTGTCATAGGGATGGACATGTTGAAGAAGCAGCTTGAAATCCTGAGAGTGTATCACACATTTCTTTCTTTTGTTACCTCACTTTCTCTTACCTGTTACAGCAAATCTCTTAGAAAATAAATAAATAAATACAACACAGCACATTACTAAAAACATTTCACAAATGTGAATTCACAAAATGTGATCTGATTAATTAGGTGCACCATAATGATGAATCAATTCTTGAAATATGCTTCCTTCAATCCCTTAGGGTCCTGCCCTCAAAACCTTCTCATGGGTTGAGTTTCCAGAGGCCTTTCTTGCTTCTCTGTCTGAATCATACACTTTGATTTATATGACCCTTTGGGAATATTCTTCAAAGAGATTTACTGTTTCCCCACTCCCCTCCCAGGTTTCTGTAGGTTACATAATAGTGCAATTAATAATTGTTTTATGACCAGATGAAAGGCTCCTTTATTTGTTCTTTCCTTAGATATTTTTTCTTGGTTGAAGAATATGATTTGAATCACTTTTCCTCCCCAAAGGAGAAGAAAGTAGACTTTGATAAAGGTCAAAAATATATAGTTGTAGGGAGGGAAATTCATTTATTATCTCCCTTGGTACTTTTCATTGCCTTTTGAAAAATGAAAATATGCCAGGATGAAGAATTTTAAAATAACATGTGTCCACACCAAAAACATGAATTGCACTGGTGAAATGTTACTTTTTTTCTTTTCCTCAACTATTTTTCTGTATTAGGCAGAGGTGGCAACTTGGAAGCACACACAGTGATCTTCTATGGTGAAGGTCAGATGCTGAGGTTGGATGAGTCTACTTGACTGAAAGGGGGATCTTTTGTGCATTACATGGCTTCACATGCTTTTCTTTATCTCTTTCATACTCCTGCTAATTCTACAGAGAAGCCTGAAACACCCACCCCAGGTCAAGAATATCTCTCTTCACTCTAGTTAGAAAGAAATCATTGTATATAATCAGAGGTTAAGTGCCATACATGCTAGGAAGGTAGCTTCAGTTCACCAACAATAATGGAATTGAATCAATACTGCTGTAAGAATTTCTGATACAGTGAAGATATGATGGTAATATTACATTTTCAGATTTTGTGGTGAAGATTATTAACTTACAGATTACCCTCACCACCTCATTTTTTCTGGAAATAATCACAGCAAGTGAAGATGTTTTCAAAGTCAACTTATCTCTTAAATATTTGCTGGTCCACAACTTATGTTGCTTCAAACTGGACTATCTTTCTACCAAGATACAATTCTATACCACATGTCTCTTTTTTTCAGGTAAGGGTTGTTATAGTTAATAACTTCATTAAACAATATAAACTGCATAGCAACAGCTATTTTCCTTCAGAATATCGCTGTTGAAAGTTATTGGTCAAAGCAAATTGCAATCAGTGACCAGAAAAAGTACTGCATCAAATACATGGTCTGAGGTAGGGGAAAAATTGAATCTGTTTTGAAACACCTTGTGATTTCTGACACAATCTTCTACAGGAATACCTGATTATTCTCAAAGGCATCTATTTGAATCTTTCAACATTTTTCTTATGCAATTGTCAGAGTGTATTAAATACATACATATTCCATTCTATTGCTATTGAAATTATTTACATATCAACCTCTCATTCTGAAAGCTATGAAGAATAATGTATATTCACGGGCATTAATGGATTCAATAGAGATTTATTATTTGGCTGGCCTACAAGACGTATACAGCTACTATACCATGCTTTCATTTTATATCTTCATGTGTGGCATAAATAATATTCCAGAGTTTTATCTATCAGTCATGCCAATTTATAGAGCTAATATGATGATCAAACTGAAGAGTGAGTTAGATGATTGTGGTCTTGCAGTACATATCAGAGTTTATATTACTACTGTCAGTGAGTATTATTTAATTTAAGTTTAAAAGACTAAAACTAAACCTGTAATTTCTATTTTTGTTTATAGCAATTACTTATTATAGTTTCTGTCTACCATGTTCAGATATTAGAAAAAGAAATAGAAATTAAATACAAGTTTCTAAGTGTTTTTACCACCTTATAAACAAATCAGAATTACTATGCAAATTTCTTTTTTGAGAACCTTGGATTTGATCATATGTATACTATAATTCACATCTGTGGGACATGATCATAAACAAAACATAGAACTAGACAGGAAAGATTATTCAGAATTCTAGGCGATTAGTGAGTTTTGTATTGCTCCCAGCAAGATGTGATAAAAAAAACCTGAAGATTATTTATGTCTATTTTTTGTAATGTACAAAATGAAGAAAGTTGAGCCAATTGAAAAAGAAAGCAATGTGTTCACTGATCGGACAAGCTCTTGAAAATCCCTTTAATCACTAAAACTAAGCTAGTGTTAGCTTGTATAATAGAGAAGACAAGCAAGTTCTTAGCTAGGTATAAAGATGATCTGAACTTTTGTCATTTTATCTTAAACTTCCTATGTGTCTGAATATATGCCACATAATATTATGTCCACATAATTCAAGAGAAATAGAAACAGATATTATTAATAATTATATCTAGGTATTATCAAAACTCCTGGAAACTCCCTTGGAAAGGAGGAAAGTGAAATTCCACACTAGATATTCATGTTAGTGTGGCCCTGAGACTTGATTCAGGGGCCTGAGTCAGTGAGGCAAGCACTCTTTCACTGACCTGAATTTACTCTTTATGGTTTTTTTTTCTAAATTTTAGACAAGATCTCAGTGAATTACTCAGGGTGACATCAGAACCATGCCATAGTCCTAGTCATACTTGAGTTTGCAATCCCCTTGCCCAAGTTTTTCAGTTACCTAGGAGTATATACCCTCTTTGTTTTAATTCTTACCTGTCTCTAGAACTATGGACACACAGACAATAGGTACACGGAGTCCAGATAAAACATATAAGTAAGGTGGCATAAGATCAGAGCAGAATAATCAATAGTTTCCTGAGCCTAGGACTGGGGCTTTTACAACCATGAAACCTTTCTCGACATCCCAGCAGGCTATGACCTACCAGTTAAGACACCTCTGTTTTCAGCATCAAATTTTAAATTAAAGATAAAGTTGTAAAGTATGCATTAGCAGACTATCTACAGAAACAAAAACTCCTTCTGGAACTTAACTGGCAGTTAGTCAAATGCATAATTCTACAGGAGAAGGGGGAAAGAGCTCCTAAGTGTTGAATGTATGGTTTGTTACAGCAAAATAGAACAAAGTACTAGTTCTTTCTATGAATAAAAATTAGTAATATTAGATATTTGTGTATTACTGGATGCTAAAATTGAAAGACAGAAACCCTAAAGCCAGTGTAATAGAAATGTTTAAGAATTTACAAGGCCATCTCTTGTCTCCAGCTTCTAATACTGGGACTGTCAGATATCCAATTGAGTGCTTAGCCAAAAGGGCCTCATAGAAATCCTCAGACAGCCCAGGCTGTTGCCAAGACATTAGTTTGCTCCCCACAAATTGACATCAAGGCTCCATTACTGAAGACAATACCCACACAACTTGTTGAACATGGGGAGGCCAAAGTGGTGCCTACATAGAACCTTTACCCCCATACATTCTAGCGTTTTGTTATAGGAAGGTTACTCTGAAGACTCTAAAAAGAGAAGTGTAAATACCTACCCAGCCACAATATCTTTGACTTATAATCTACCTTGCTTGGCAAATACACTAGAGCAATGGTGGCCCAAAGCTTGTAGAACTAACTTGTCAATACCTGAATTGACTTAAGGCCCACTCCACAGGATGAACCCAAACCCAGCACTACTTGAGTGATCAAGAACCAAAGACTATCTAGCCCAGAGACATAGGGAAAAAGCAAATCCTACTGGTCTAAAACAAAAAAAGTAAAAATAAAATGACTTATAGTGGTATTCTGGTATGCTCATAGATCAGTGACTTATTCAGACATCATCAGAGAAGCTTCCTCCTATAGCATGTGGGAACAAATCCAGAGGCCCACAGCCAGACATTACACATGAAAACCTTAGGACACACAACTCTATATGTGATGTTCCATTGAATTGCTACCCTAAGAGATTAGGGAACCTTGTGGAAGAAACTGAAAAACGTGTATAAAAGCCATAGGATGGAGACCACCAGGAGAATAACATGGTTTAAATCAACTGAGCAAAGCTCATATGAGTTCATAGATTCTGAATTAGCAAGCACAGGGCCTACAAAGGTCTGGACCAGGTCCGCTGTGCATATACTATAGCTTTCAGCTTAGAATTTTTATGGGACTCCTTAGTGTGTGAACTGCTGAATCTCTGATTCTTGAAAGATCTTTTGAAGCTCATTTCCTACTATTCATTTGGCTTGTCCAACATTAATGTGATGGTTTTAATTTGTTATGTTTCATTACAATATGGGGTTTTCTAATGAGAGACAAAACAGGAGTGACTATATATTGGGAAGGGAGGTGGAGAAAAACTGGGAGGAGTAAATGGAGGAGAAACTAAGCATATTCATTGTAAGAAAAAAAGAATTTGTTTTTAATAAAGGGAGAAGATTTTAAACAAAGAAGAGAGATGGTCTATAATTTTCAGGAAGAAATATAGAATTTCAGAGTGATAAATACATAATGAGGAAGTGAAATTCCCACAAGTATGCTATGGATAACTCAGAGAGTGTAGTGTTGAGAATGGAAATGTCTTACAAAATGAGCAAAATATGAATGATAGGTAACTTAATTAGATGGATACTTAAAAACAATAGAATAACATTGAAAGTGATACAGTTAACAAATGAATGCCATCCCATTCATTCCCTGAGCTGTTGGATCAAATGACCATGTACTGACTGGGTAAGAACAACACAACTTTATTTTCTTAAAATTCCAGAAATCTGGGTTAAATTAATTTTCATTGTACTAAAGGCAGAATGTTGGTGGGGTTAGTCCCTGACACATTCCTGGGTTTCTCACTCTCTACCTATATTCTTTGGCTTATCCCTTTTCCTTCTATCTTCAAAGCCATAACTCCATCTCTATTTCTGTCTTATTGTTCTTCTTTAGTATGTCTGGTTCTTCCTTTCTCCCTCTCTTCCTTCTCTCATTCTTCCAAGTACTGGGAACTAATCTCAGGTCCCATCATATAATAAGCAGATTCTCTGCTACTGAACTACACCATTAGACTTATAGTAGGTTTATTCTGAGCAGAAAGATATCTGCCCTTTACAGGTTGTCCTGTGAATTTGCTATGTAATCCATGGGGTGTTCTACCTTTGCATTCTTCTGTTTCAGCCTGGTGAATACATTTCAAGGCTCAACTTTTTGTACTCTTTTACAATGATTGCTACAAATAGATCAATCCTTCAACTACAATTGAGGATAAATACTATTTTAATACCATTTTCTTAATCACACATAAATAATCTCATTTGCTCTTATAAAAACATTCATATTATTCTATACTCAAGGTTCTATCTGCTTCCTTGACAAATAAGAGTATTTGGGAAGTTCATGACCCCTATACCCATTTCTTTTCTTTCAAAATAGCACATATTTTGTCTCTCTGCCCTGAAACTCAGTATGCTTTTGAATTTCTTTTTGATGGGATGCTGTCTTATTAGTCTAATTTGCAATGAAATTTTTCATAGATTGGGTCTCTTATAAATAATACAAACATTATTTCTCACAGAGAGGTCAAAAACAAGATACCAGAAGATTTATTTTCTTATGAGAGACTTCTTATGATTAATACCTTTTATTTGTGTCTTCAAGCAGCATAAGGGAGAAAAACAATCATTTGGGCTTTTAGAAGAACAGAAATCTCATTCTAAGAACTCTGATAACATACCAGAGTCTTGCCCTCAAATTCTTGCTGCTTAATCCCATCTCCTGCTTTCCATTTTTTATAGTTTTATTCTCCTGTCATACAAAACATCCCAACTCCAGCCTCCCCTTCCTCCAGGCCTCTCAGTTCCCCCCTCCACCCAACCCCCCGATTCATTCTCTCCCCACCTTAGTCTCTATCCAGAACAGCAGGCCTTGCAGGGACATCAACCAGACACAGCAAAACAAAAAACAGTAAGAGCAGGCATATACCTGTCAAGCCTGGGCCTGGCATCAAGATTGGGTGAGGTAATCCAGTAGGAAGAAAGCAGGCAAAATAATCAGAGACATCCCCACTCTCACTGTCAAGAGGCCCCCCAGACACCGAGAGAGCAACCATAATACACACGCAAAAGACCCAGTTACAGATCCATACAGACTTGGTGATTGCTGCTTCAGTCTCTGTAAACCC
The DNA here is from genome assembly GCA_001685075.1 of Bramus lutescens. NCBI lineage: Eukaryota > Metazoa > Chordata > Mammalia > Rodentia > Cricetidae > Bramus > Bramus lutescens. The sequence goes on from LOEQ01006104.1 coordinate 157,321, forward strand.
TATGAGCCCAGTTTAGTTGATTCCTAGGGCCATGGTCTCCCAGTTTCCTCATTCCCTCTGGCTTTCATAGCTCTTCTGTCCTCTTTCATTGGATTCCCTAGCCCTTATGGGAGATCTCCAATTTGAGCTCTCTCTTTCTCTTTGGGATTGGATCTCTGCATCTACTCCCATCAGCTGCCAAAGGCAGCCTCTCTAAAGACCACTGGATTAACCATTGATTTGTGCATAGCAGAATGTTATTAGAAATCATATCATTGTATTGTTACTTCTGTTTTTTTGTTTGTTTGTTTATTTGTTTGCCAGTGTGTTTGGCTCTATGCTAGGACTCTGGATTATATTGTCCCTGGTTCCTGGCCATCTAAGCAGTTTCAGACATAGGCTACCTCTTGAGGAATTCATGGTGTGGATCTTAAATTAGATCAGGCATTATTTGGCTACTCTCAAGAAATCTGTGCCAACCTTTGCCCCAACACAACTTTATGGCACGTCAGATTGAAAGTGGAAGGTTTTGTGGCTGAGTAGAAGTTTCAGTCCTACAACTGAAAGCCATACCTGGTTAAAGAAGATAAGCAATGGTTCTGTCTCCATAGTCTCCATTACTGAGTCCTCACTTGAATCACTCTTGTAGATTCCAGAAAGTTTTCACTGCACAAGATTTCCACATCTTGCCTCCCCCAATGCCCTGCAATTCCAGTTACCTTTTCCTTTTTTCTCTCCCTTCATCTCTCCAAATTCCTCCTATTTCCATTCCCACCTGCCCACTGTCCACTCCCCTAATATATTCTATTTCCCCTTCACAGGGAGACCCATTCATCCCCCTTAAAGTCTTCCTGTTACTTAGGACCATTGATTGCAGCATGTTTATCATTTATTTCACAACTAATATCCACTTATTAGTGAGTAAATACCATGTTGCGGGAGCTCCTTCCGCTCCTTCAGCCAATAGCCGCTGAGATACNTCCTTTGCTGACTGTTGGTGTTTTGTAAGTTTTACCCTTAAAATAAATACCCCTTTAATTCCCAACTGGTGTGGGATTGTTTATGACTTACGCCTTCAATACCAGGTTTGCCTTTCTGGATCTATTCTTCCTCACTCAGTATATGTTTTTTTAACCTAGTTCCATAAATTTGCCTACAAATTTCATGATGTCATTTTTTTTAAGATGAGTAATTCTCCGTTAAGTAAATGTACTGCATTTTCTTTATCTATTCTTTGGTTGAGTGATTTGTGGGTTGTTTCTAGGTTCTGGTGATTGTGAATAAAGCTGCTATGAGCATAGATAAGCAAGTTTCCTGTGGTAGGATGGGACATACCCTAGGTATATTCCTAAGAATAGTATATCTGAGTCTTGAGGTAGATTAATTCCCAGTTTTCTGAGAAACTGCAATAATAATTTCCATAGTCTCTGTACAAGTTTGCGTACAAGTTTGCAGTCACACCAGCAGTGGAGAAGCATTTCCCTTGTACATATCCTCTTTAACACGAGCTGTCACTTGTGTTTTTGATCTTCGTCATTCTGACAGGTGTTGGATTCCCAAAGTAGTTGTGATTTGCATTTCCCTGATGGTTAAAGATTTTGAACATTTCTTTAAGTGTTTCTCAACCATTTGAAATTCCTCTATTCAGAATTCTCTGTTTAGATCTATACCCCATTTTTAAATAGGATTGTATGGTTTACTGAGTCTAGTTTTTTTGAGTTCTTTTAATATTTTGAATATTAATTTGATATAAACTTGGTGAAAATCTTTTCTCATTTTGTAGATTGTCTTTTTTGTACCATTGACAATGTACTTTGCCTTATAACATCTTTGTAGTTTCATAAAGTCCCATTTGTTAATTTTTGACCTTAGTGCCTGTGCTATCAGTGTTCTGTTCTGTTCAGGAAGTTGTCTCCTGTGCCAATGTGTTCAAGGCTATTCCCAAAATTCTCTTCTGTCAAGTTCAGTGTATCTGCTTTTATGTTGAGATCTTTGATCAATCTAGAGTTGAGTTTTGTGCAGGGTATAAATACAGATGTATTTGGATTATTCTACATGCAGCCATTCAGTTTGACCAACAAAATTTTTTGAAGATGCAACTGTCTTTTTCCTGTATGAATTTCTATCATCTTTATAAAAAGTCAGTTGCACTTAAGTGTATGGATTTATATCTGGGACTTCGATTTGATTCCACTGTTTGGTGAGTCTGTTTTTAGGTGAAAGCCATGTTTTATTTTTTCTTTTCCTTTTTCATTAAATATATATTTTTTAATTTTACATAACAACTTCAGTTTCCCCTCACTCCCCTCCTCCACCTCCCCATTACCTCCTGTTCCCAACCTCCATTCACTCCTCAGATGGAGTAAGCCCTTCACTGTGGAATCAACAAGGTCTAGAATATCAACTTGAGGCAGGACAGAATCCTGACCCCTGCCATATTGTTTTTATTACTATACTTCTATATTATAATTTGAGATCAGGGATGTTGAAACCTCCAGCAGTTATTTTATTATTCAGGATTGTCTTAGCTATTCTATATTTTTGTGTTTCTATATGGAGCTGAAAATTGTCCTTTCAAGATCTGTGAATAATTTTACTGGAATTTTGATATGGAGATTGCATTGAACCTCTAGATTGCTTTTGATAGTATGGCCATCTTTACTATATTAATCTTACTGATCCATGAGCATTGGCAATTTTCCTATCTTCTGATACCTTTTTTAATTTCTTTCTTCAATGTCTTGAAGATTTTGTTGTACAGTTCTTTTACCTGCTTGGTTAGAGTCACACCAGCATATTTTATACTATTTTTCGTTATTGCAAAGGGTGTTGTTTACTTGATTTCTTTCTCAGTCTGTTTTGTCATTTGCATATGGAAGGGCTATTTATTATTTATTTTGGTTAATCTTGTATCCAGCTACTTCGCTGAACTTTGTCTTGATTTTAACTTACAAATTTCAGATGTATGTAATAAGTAATTCAGAGCACACACCATAGGAGAAGTCTATATTAAATATTCTGCTTGGCATTAACCTCTATATATCTTATATTACCATCTATGGGGCAAATACAAATGACATCATTACTCAAATAAAACTATTATATTATGGATACTTCCTAACTTCTCACGGGTTTACATTCCAATAAAATTAAAATTGAAATATCTGAAGACACAAATGCGTTTAACATTCTTCACCTTCTTTATTATCACCTGTGCAATGGTTGTTCTGTCTCTTTAAGAGACAAGCCTCACCCACTCTCTCCCCCATCTGCTGAGGCAGGCTGATCTTCAGCTTCCGTCCTGAGCTTGCTCTCTTTTTGGTCTTCCTCTCAGAGAGGCAGCTTCGCTTCTGCCTCTCTCCC
>LOEQ01006105.1:4295-27095 GCA_001685075.1 Bramus lutescens
CTCTCTCTCTCTCTCTCTCTCTCTCTCTCTCATACACACACACATACACACACATACACATCTCTCTCACACACACACATACACACACACATACACATCTCTCTCTCACACACACACACACACACACACACACACACCCTACTCTCTATATCTTCAGACCAAGAGAGGGAATCTGTTAGTGAGACACACCCAGCACAGAGCAGCCCCGCTGAGCAGAGCTCACACACCAGGCCGTATGCAGGATGTGGGTCAGTGGTACCTGCACTCATTCTCGGCTATTGTCTACACAGAGAGCTGCGAGGGCACATAGTTCAAAGCACACTAGCCTAAGTATAAGTGCTTTGTTCAGTAGCATCTTGCCCAAGTGCCCACAAACAGAGGGTTTTTCTACTAAGGTAGAAATGTAGTTGTGCTGGGAACTGCATGCTGCTCAGCAGGATGAGGAAAATAAAGTTGGGACAGGATGTGACAGTGTGGGAAAGTGACCCAGGCCCTGGAGAGTCTTCTTTTCGCAAGTAACAGAACAGTCCACAGATACAACACTTTGTATCAACTTAAATCCAATGCTCACAGCCCTTCAACACCAGACAAGAAAATTCCAGTTCAGTTAATAGAGGACTTTTCCTGTATTTGGGGGCATGCACAAAGGATTGAGGGTCTTTTTCAGGACCAGTTCATCCACTCAGGCAGTTATTGAAAGCCCCTGTGACTGCAGTTCTTTTCACGGCTTCTATGCCAGACGAAGGGCACAATGACTTTCACCATCTGTGTTCCGCTCTAATCTCCTCCAGGGCACTGAGTGGCAGCCTCTGAAGCAGAAGGATAGCCCTGGGGGAAGATGCTGAAACTGAGGGCAAACCTCTGCTTCTTTCTTGCTGAAATCCTTGGTGAACCAGAGATGACAGGACTCGAAAAGGATCTTCATTCCAGAGCCCACATGCACTGTCCTCTGCCACACAGGCCTTGCCTGCCCATTAGAGAGCATGGTTATGAGAAACCCTAGCCAAACACAATGCATCACAAGGCGATGCCCACAGGAGGAGGTTGGTGCAATATCTGGGTATTCAGAAGGAAATGGAGCAGAGGCAGAAAGCATTGCCTTTCCCAAAAGGCAGCATGCCAAGCCTGAAAATACACTGCTGACCGAAGGGACCTGGAGGTGGGGGCGGTGTTAGGGGGCAGGAGCAGTGAAGAGCTAGCTGCCTTTGCGGAGATGTGAGAAACCAATGAGGCAGGAGTGTACCTTTCAGGACCGATTTGGCAGAAAGGATAGAGCTGTATTTCAGCTGTGGCTTTAGAACAAATGAAAAGCCAGATCCGAAGCTGGAACAGCAGAAGCAAATTTGGACTCTGATTCTATTTCCCCTAAAGAATGAGAAAATTATCCAAAGTCACAGAGAGAAGTCTTGCAAATACAGGACAAGGGTGAGAAACTGTCACCACAGCTCTCCTTTCCATGGATGCAAGGCCACAGTTATAGGAAGGAGGTCCAAAATCCAGGCTCAGGTCACCAGGGAAGCACTCAGAGCATCTCAAGGCCCAGGTGCGCTCCGGCAGAGCGTGGGAATGATGTAACGCCCACCTCGCTGTGCTGCCACAGTCTCTAGGGACTCTCCATAGTCTCCTATAGGATAACAAGGCTGCTGCCAACCATGTGATTCCACTGATACCACACTCTAAAACAAGAAAATCCTTGAAGGCAATAAAAGGCCAGTGGAGCACATAGGGGTCTCAGGGCAGTGAAAACATTCCATGTGAGTGTCTTGGTGGACATATGTCACTACTCATTTCTCCAAACCCCTAGGGTGTATGATACCAAGACAGAGCCTGTCTACTATGGACTCCGAGAAGTCACAATTGGGGCAATGTGGTTTATCAACTGTTATAAAGCACAGCCCTGGTAGGGCATGTGGATAATCAGAGCGGTTATGTATGCATGTGCCCAGGAACAGATACTGAATGAGAAGCTGTTAGCCCTTCAGCTCAATCTTGTTATGAACCTAAAGTTGCTGAAAATAAAGTTTATTAGGAAAAATCAGTTCAGATCACAGTTGTTGCCAACCAGCTCATAGCATGCTAGCATAAGCCACTCTGGATTTATGTCCCGCGGGGACACAGCTATCCCTTTATCGCCCTTTCCAACATGGCACAGGCCTTAGGCTACAGACCACTTTCACTGGCTTCCCTTCACGGCTTCTCCGAGATAACATGGTTCCTTGGCTTCTTTAGGTGGAAAAAAACAGGTATACATCATCCTAGATATTAGGAATTCAGGACCCTGTTTCTACCTTCATGCTGTGCTTGCTGACTGCTGAGAAATACACTCCATCTACACTAAGAGGTGCAGAGCCCATGTTGCCTCAGTGTTTCTAAGACCTTATGGGATATGCTATCTTTTTGCTAGTGTGTCACTCTACCCTACCTCCCAATCCTGCAAACTGATGACTGTCACAGGGTCCACGCACACTCTCCTGGTTTGCTCTGTGCTTACAAACATGTCCAGATGGAGAAGCTACCAGGCCACTCATGAACAGACATTTTTCTACTCTCCGATCTTTAAAACCATCATTCTGTTATAAGGCCTCTACTGAGAAACATCATTAATGGACATCTATTATAAGTGAACCGACTTTATACATTGTATTGGAGAATTCTCATTCTAGCCTTTGACTGGGCTTTTCTCCATTTTCCAAATAAGGAATTAAGGCTCAAGGGGCTGGCTGCGTTTTCCAAGCTTCAGACACAGTCTGTGTGACTCTGCTGCCCATGCTGATGTTCTCTTTGTTCTCAAAGTCCTTCTGGGTGAAACACTGGTTTCTGGCTTCACCTTCGTCCTAACTATGTTCAGTGACAGTGACTTCTGGTGATGCTTTATTCTGGACCAGCCTTCCCCACTCTTCATCAACAAGGACTATACAGGCCATCTGCTCATGAGTTTCCTTTGGATTCCACTGCAGCCCTTCCTCTATGATGTCATCTTCACGCTTTCCGACAACCCTGGTGATGGACCCTTGAATTCTTCTACAAAGCCCATGATTCCTCATGGAATCACACATGGGAATTTGTAGAGATCTGGAGACCTACAGAATATTCCTTATTCTAAATAGCCTAAAGCACCACAAATGTCCATCACTTCCTAGTGTCCCATTCCTGACTCTCAACTCCACCTCTTCCAGTTCTGGAACCCCAAGCCTGGCTCTCATTTCCTCACCCACGTTATGTGTCCACTGCAGAACATTCCTGGTGTCTTTTGGCCTATGCCCAATTCATCCACTGATCATTCTAGAAGCAAATGTGGCCCTGCTACAAGCTAAGGTGCATGCTCTTCCAAAATCTTTCCCAGAAGTCACTGCACCCTGAAAACTGGGAGTAGAATAATAAAATGGCTGTGAGAAATTTTCACTGTAAAAGTCAAAAGCAAGCTATAAATCCCAGCAGGTTCCTCCATTCTGTTATAGTCTTACGCTCAGCTCTCTACTTACTCTTTGTGGGTGGCGCTCCCTATAGCAGGCACCCCCTCTGCCTCCTTTGCCTTAATTCCAAATAAGTCACCTCACTTTTAATAAGTAGTTTTAATTTTAGTGGGGAGATTATAATAATGCCATGTGAATACCACCAGCCTTCCTAACTCTACTTAAAGTATCTCTGAGAATGGCTTCCCTCTCTACCTGAGCAGTCTGCTTCTTTGCCAAGACAGTACTTCCCCTTGTTCTTTGTCCCCTTCACTCACCTCCGATGTACCCCATTTTCTCTGCGGTCTCATCTCTCATGAATTTCCTGTCTTCCCATCGATTCTTCTTTCTGACAGCTCCCTGCCTTATGTCTATAAACCATGCCATCTCTCTGTGCCAAATCAGTGTTCTGGTAAAGGTTCCCTGTGTTTTCACCGGTCATTTCTGAACACTGTGAGACAGCATGGTGTTCAGTTGTAAAATGAAAGAAACCGGAAAGCTCCAATGCTCAAGGAGCTCACATCCCATGGAGGGAAAGCAGATTAGTGAAAGGTGGATAATTTCTAGCTGAAGGGTGAATACAGCATTGCTAGCATAGCAACAGAAAGACATCTACGGTGCAGGAGAGTGTGCACTCACCTGTGTCAAGACAGGAAGACTGATTACTGCAGGGACAAGGAGATGGCTCCCTAGGTAACAGCACTCACCTTGCAAGCCTGATTCACCCAAGTACAATGCCCAGATCCCACAGTGGAAGAAGATAACTGACCCCTGAAAGCTATCCTCTGACCTCCACTTGCACTTTGGCACATGCCTATCTACTCATGCATGCATACATGCACTTGTGCACACACACATACACACACACACCATACACACCCCCCCAATAATTAATCTATTATATTTTTAATTTTAAGATCACAAGTTATATTCTAAACCAGTTTCTCACCTCTTCAATCCTAGACAACAGCTATACTCTCCTGAACAGCATCCTGGTTTTAAACATCTTCCAATCTGGCCCTTCATACCCCAAGGGTAAGCATTACTTCATAATAAACACTCCATTCAACAGCTCCAAGATGCAGAAGTATTTCATGGGAACTGTGGAAGGAAACAAGCGACTTGCAAAGTAAACAATTCACACCACTGCTATCAATTCCACCTATTTAGTATTTATTCCTTGGTCTCTCATTACTTGCTATATGGTCATTTGCATATGACTCATCTTCTTTACTAAATTATATTTGGGGGAAGGAAATGCTGCAGATGCAGGAATTCTGCAGCTCTCTCTACTGAGTCATACAACACCTCAGCTCTTTAGTAGACTGGAATATAAAAAGCACAAGAAAAAGAAATAAGAAATACTTCTGGTTTAAACAAACAAACAAAATCCTAATTTTATGAATGCTACACATAAATATTTCTCAAATCCAAAAGAAAGTGATCTAAAAACTACTAAAGAATAATCAATAAAAGAGAATGGGTATTTTGCAAAAGAAGCAAAAGAAATCTATAAATGAGACTTTAAAAGCTTTGTCTCAGCAGTTAGAGCATGTGCCATACAAGGCTGGACTGGGATCCCAGGAACTAACTTAAATGCCAGGGAAGGCATGGTGGCCCACTTGCAATTCCAGCCTCAGAAGGCAGAAAGACAAGGGATCCCCAGAGCAAGCTGGCTAGTGAGACTTGCCGTAGAGGAGAGAGCTCTGGGTTTGACTGAGAGAGACTGCTTCAAAGAATAGGGTGGAAGAGCCACTGTAGAAGATTCTTGACACCAACCTCAAGTCTCTATATACACATATGCACATATGCCTACACATGCCCACATAACACATGTGCCTACACACATGTGTATATGTATACACAGGCCACACACACATATGCTGAAAAAAATTAAATAAGAAAAACTATGTAGGTTTACTAGTAATCAGATAAATAAAAATGAAACCTAATTTTCAACATATGATATATTCTTAAATGAATTGAGCAAAAGTAAAACAAAATAACAGTAGCTAACATCTCTTGAGTGCTTGCTATGAGCCCTGTTTTCTTCTATACACTTCACTTGGTTAATTGCAACACTCGAGATAACCCTAAGAGGTGTTAGCACTCCTTACACAAATGGATAAGGGATGTCCCCCAGAGTCACAGGACTATCAGGTGCTAAAGACAGAATCTAAGCTCTTCTTCACTACACTTCAGAACTGTATTCAGGATCATTTTTCTCTTTTGTCTCTCTTAGAAAACTAAACATTTACTGAACACTGGCTGTGGCAAGAGGGGGCTAAATATTGTGTACAGACTGTCTCATTTGACTTCATAATAGCTCTAGAAAGGAGTTTCTCTTTTTTAAACAAGCAAAAAAATTTCATTTATTTTTAATGTTTTAATTAAAAGAGAATTAATCACTTCCTACTTCCTTTCCTCCGTCCAAGCCCTCCCATGCCTCCACTCTCAAGTTGATCACCTTTTTCTCTTTATTATTGTCATTATATACACATATATGCGCAAGTGTATGCACATACGTATATAAATTCACCTTGCTGAGTCTGTTTTTGTTGCTTGTGTATATGGTTTAAAGGATAACCACTCTGCACTGAACAACCAGAAAGGGAGTGCATTTCTGGGAGAGGCTAATTCTTCTCTCCCAGCCGTCATTAGCTGCTTGTGGTACTCTCTAGGGTGGGATTCTGTGAAATGTTCCCTTTCCACATTAACTTGACCATTAATATTGCTATTGTTCCATTCTGGTTTATGTCGAGATTGTTAGGAGAGACTTTCACAGCTGACTTCCTGGTATCCTGCCTCTTACTATCTTCCCATCCCCTCTCCCATAGTGGTCCCTGAGTCACAGATGAAAGAGCTGTGATGTAGGCTGCCTGCTACATCTGGGCTTCCCGGGACCCCTTGGTCTCGGCACTGCACCCAGCTGTGGTGTCTGTGATAAAGAGAGGCTTCTTTGATAAGGGGATGGGAGCCATGCTATCTGTGGGTGCAATGATCTTTGCTTAACAGGGTAAGGTATGAGACTAAGAGAAACTAAAAAACTTGGCAAAAGTATCAACTTATGAATGCTAAAAATGGGCTTGTTTGCACAAAAATTTCTACCAACTGTTGGCGAGCATTGGATAAACTATGTATTTTCATATGTAATTTGAAAGTCAAATGATACAACACTTCTAAGAGGTGATTTGATAAATTTCATAAATTATTTAAATTTACTATAAACTAATAGAGTTTTCGAACATATTATTCCCTTCAGAAATCTCCCACAAAGGCACTTATTAATATTATTTACAGTTATAAGGAGGAATAGAGATCTAGCTAACGGTGTACTCCCTTATAAAGAAGTACAGTCAAGCCAGTCAACATGATGTTATAAAGCACATCTACAAGGTGGGAAAATGCTAACCAATATTACAAAGGGAAAAAGGCCAGCAGACATAAAGTACTCCTCAGTCTCATTTTTATAGGAAAACATATAGATAGAATTGAGTAGATAGTTAAATAGCAAGTAGATACTGGCTAGTTAGCTGGGGATACCTAGTTGTTTAGAAACTTAGAACTAGCTAGAAGGAGAAAACTATAGCTATGCTGGCTTCATATTATGAAAATAATCTTTCAGTCTAATATGATAGAATTGGGAGGATGCTGCTACTGTTGCCCCCTCCTCCTTCCCCTTTATTCCCCCTCCTCCTCTCCCCTTTCTCCTTCCCTTCCTTCCCCTCCTCCTCTCTTGCATTTTTTTCTGCTGTATTTTCAATTGACTGTTTTTCTAGTTTGAATAAGGAAATCCAGCCTGGCAATTTCTATATGTGGGCCCACAAAGTACTGAAGGGGTTTGGGGTGTTTGTAAAGTAGTATTTCTGACTTTAGTTCATAGGCAGGAGGAATGGCTGTAGTGGGAGGGAGACCACAGCTAAGAATAATGCTTAATTCCCCATAAGCCATCCACAGAAAGAAATGATCCCTCCTCGTGGACATGGAAACAACACTGTCCCCTGAATCCCTTCTCACCAGGGAGAGTTAGAAAATTCTCTGGCCTTCGGGTATTCGCCAGGAATCTGCACCCCGGCTATCATGACTTCTCTAGTAACAGACTTCTTTGCAGCTACAGAAACCAAGTGGAATGAAATAGAACATGACATATTTGTATGCTACGTGCAGTGACACACACCTGTAATCCCAGCACTTGAGTGGCAGAGAGAGACAGGTGGATTTCTGTGAGTTCTAGGCCAGCCTGGTCTACACAGTTCCAGGACAGCCAGGGCCACAGAGAGACTATCTAAAACAAAGGCAGCTGGGGCAGGGGGTGTGGGCAGCTTTTGCTTGAATGCTTTTGTTCTCTTTTCTGTGTGGACTGAGATCCTCTGTTCTCCACCCTGCAGAGGATGTCCTCACAGCCTCCTGAGCCCACAGCCTCTGGATCCACCTTACAGACTAGGAGGAGAAAAGCCAGCTAGCACAGTGTAGCCCAGGCACCCTACCTGGTCACAGCAAGGACCATAGAGCCATAGGCTCTATGGATGAGAGGCACAGTTTCAAGAAACAGAAGTTGGGGTGATACAGAAGAACAAGACTTTTCAAAAGGTCCTTGTCTATCCACTGTGCAGTCTCTCTTGGCTACTCCCTGTTAGTTTAGAGTCTCACCAGCCTGCAGCTCTCTAATTGGTGAATGCGGTCAGCAAATTCTACAGTTAGGAAGGGTCCATTACCTCTGCTTCTTCAATGTCTTCCTCAGCATGTCACATAGGAGGCTTTGGACAGCTGTCACCTGATTGCCCCAGAGAAGTGTCGTCCTTTAACAATGCCTAATAACACAGCATGAAAACGCTAAGACCAAAAAAACTTTTGCTCCAGAATCAAAATAAGGAAAGGGGGTGAGAACTAGCCTCTGTGTTGTTTAAAGAGATATTTGAAGGATCTAAGGGGGCTGAATGTAGGGAAGGTGTTTAAACAGGAGATGAGGAACTATAGAAATTATCCCTATTTCAGCAACACAATTTTTCTATGCTGGAGGCCTATTAAAAAGGTATTTTGGTCTGTGATATAAAGTAATGGTGTTTGCATAAGAAAGCACAGAGAATAGAAGTCAGATCCCATCTCCCCAAGCCTATGTGATACCCAGCTCAGACACATTATGAGGATGCCATTTGGTATTTGATTTTAATTGTAGTTTCCCAGTCTTTTGTATGTTCTAATGAGCATGGGAAAGTGTTTAGGATACATCTCCTATTTAAAGGATGCAAGTCAAGTGAGGAAGTGAGGTACAGAGGGCTTTTGTATGAGTCTCTGTCTGCTAAGGAATTGAGGTACAGAGGGCTTTTGTATGAGTCTCTGCTAAGGAATTTCCCAGTCTTGAGCCTTCAGCAGAACCTGAGTGCTCACTATAGCTCAGCAGATAAGAAATGAACATAGACTTTCACATCTGTATGTGGCTAGAAACCACCAGGCTGAAAACCAGAAGGGCAGGGGGCTCTGATGACCAGTGCTCACCCCACAAAAGGCACAGCATTCCTGGAAACCCTGACACATAGCCCAAATATGCCTGGCTCCTTAGCTGTACCGTCTAGGACACATAAAATGGACATAGCACCAACCACCTCTGGCCATCTGTATTGGTCAGTTAGGACTGCCATGAAATCACTCTACCAGAAAGTTATTTTCTCACAGTTCTGGAGGCACAAAGTCCAAGCTCCAGATGGCAGCTGGGGAGACTCTCTATCCTCTCTCCTTAGTTTCAGACAGCTGCCTCAACACAGAGTCCTTTGTCTTGACAGTGCCCGGATTTCCCTTCCCTAGGATGGAATCCATGTTAGATTAAGCCCCACCCTCACGACTTCAGTTTAACTTAATTGCCTCTTTAAAGATCCTGTCTTTAAATGTGTGGCACATTCGGAGATCCTGAGGATTCAATTTTCGAAATATGAATTTGAGGGTAGGTAGACACATGCAAGCCTTTGCGTTAGATTTTCCACTTTGGTAAGAAATACTTGAAGAAACTAACTTAAGGGGTGGGGGGGGAGTTTATTTTAGTTCACAGAGACAGAGGTTTCTAGCCATGGTTGGCTGACTTTCCTATGTCTGAGCTGTGGTAAAGTCAACCATCAAGGTAGAATATTAAAGAGCAAGGCTGTTCATCTCTTCATGGCAGGAAGAATAGAGAAGGAAGAAGAATCATTTACAGACTCACTCCCAATGCCCTTCTTCCATTTACCACATCTACGGCACCTACCGCATCTACCGAGGCTTCTTAGAGCCAGCCAGGGACCAAGCTTTCAACACAGATGCCTGCAGGAGACATTCCATACTCAAACCACAACAGCCCATAAGACCATCTGAAAGAGCAAATTGGATGTGCACATACTTCTTCAAATTCTATCTATTAGGGAGTCTGGCTAACAGTGGTTCCTAGCCGTGGCCTGGTCCCCATACGGAGAGTCCAAAGGAAGCCGAGATTCCCTAAGGAAGATAGTTGTCCTCTGTAGGCCACAGTTTCTCAGATGCAAACTGTATTAAACAAATGGATATAAAGATTAAATGGCTTTATGCATATAAAGAACTCAGGAGGATATCTTACACAAGGTAAATGCTCATAAATAACAGTAAGTAGTGTTACCTTTGTTTTGTTTGGAAGCTGGGTTCCCCCACACACACACACACAGGATCTCATTCTTTACTCTAAGCTGGGCTGAAATTTACTGTGTAGCCCAGGCTGGCCTTGAATTCATGATACATCTCCTACCTCAGCCTCCTGAGTGCTGAGACTACAGGCATAAGCTACCATATCTAGTCAGCATCACGACCAAGTCCGTCCTGAGTGGGGACCTGCTGAACCTACATCCAGACCGTTGCTAGAAGTGCCTCAGATATACACGAGTGCTATTCAAGCCCTGCTGAGCCTGGTAGTAACCTGCTAGCTAGAACATTCTGGGGAGAACCCTTCTCATCCACTTCCCAGAAATGTCAGACAGCTTCCTCTTTCCCCTCAAACTTTGCTTTTGCTTTCTAGCCAATGGGTTTGCATTCACTTTTAAGTCCTTTTGAACAAGTTACATTCACAAGCAAGCACACTGAAGGAATGTCTTTCTTGGCTTTTTCTCTTCTCACCAAAGGGTGAAGGGAAAGGCCTAAATTAATACTGAGAAGATAAAAGTCCTCCAGTAACCCTTCTTTCTCAAGATTTCACCTTTCCCATAGATCACCAGTTTGCTTGTCAAAGGAGACCCAAGGTCCACTGGCAATATACGACATTTTTTCTCTGATGAACTCTCCTTGGTCATTAAAGGGTACTGAGCCTCAGTCATTACAGAAACTACCCCAGGGCCAAGGGAACTCTTTGCTTCCATCTCAGCAGAGTGTTCTTACTGGCGTTAACTGAGTACCTTCTCTGTCTAGATCAACACCCAGAAAGAAAGAGCGAAGAGGCATCAGATGACATCATAAAATTATATTGGGTCATCTTTAGTTCCCTTAATAGTCATTTTCTGCACCACCCCACCCAGTATAAGTGAGCTAACATCCTGTGACCATTAGGTAAATCTTTTGGAATGCATGAATGAACAACTAATACCAGCCCCAAAGCTAACATTGCCATCATTAGCATCTGAAGCGTATAACAGAGACAGACTTCCCACTTCACTGTAATCCAACTACAATATGTACTCACCAATGTATTTGAAGTGTGCACACCTAAGATTTCCTTTGCTGTGCTACTATAAAAAAAATCATGCAACCACTGCCACACTGACACATGATACTTGGGACAATCTGAATCTATGTCCCTAGACCATGGTCATTCACATTTGGCTCCAGACTGAGTCATCTCTTCTTTATTTTGAGATTAGAACCGTGGTCTTGCATTGACACCACACAGGTGGGAAGCAAGCATAGAGGAAGCGATGGTTATGGCTAGTGGCTGGGGAAGGATGTGTGGGAGATGGGCTCTGTGGGCTTAAGACAATAGCTCAAAGAGAGAATTGGTAAGACATTGGGCTGAAAGTTGCCTGCATGTGACATGGTGAATGAGAAGAACCCTAATATCAAAGAACATGGCAAAGAGAGGACGACTGGACAGGCACTAGAAGTCACTCAGGGAGGAATAAGACAGCTGAAAAGTATGGAGACCCAGAAGGGTGAGCCAGTGGAAAGAGGTAAACAGCTCATGCAGGCTTCACTGTGCCGAGTTCATACGGGGGTGTATTAAAATATTAGACTACCTCACACAGAAGCTACGTTGAGAGACGTTGGTAGAAGAGACTTCATGTGTCTCCTTTTGGGTATGGAATCTAGAAGGGTGAGGGATGACAGATAGTTATGAGTGCAGAAGGGAAAGGAGGCAAGAGAGGGAAGAAAGAAGAACGAGGCAATGGCGGAGAAAGACAATGTTCAATGCCATGTGGGTTCTTAGATGAGGACTAGATACATATGACATGAAAGCATGAGGACCATTCACGGGGAATAAGGAAACCAGTGAGGGATGGGAGGAGTCACGGGGGGCAATAATGGTACAGCAAATATGACCTAAGTACAATGATATATATGTATAAAAACATCATAATGTAATATTATTTTGTATACTAACTTTAAAAGTGTTTTTAAAGAGGAAAAGAAAACTGAGATCTTCACAATGAGCAAGCAGCATGAGGAAGAGACAGGTCATGCAGGGGATGGCATAGCATCGCTAAAGTATTACAGGGGAGGTAAGAGACTCAGACTCACAACCGCTATCATCAGGGATGCATCTTCCTCCCCTGTAGAAACAGGCTTCCCTGCAGCACACATGAGCACCATCCTCTGGCTTCCTTGTTTAATGCTGGTCCTCATCCTCAGTTGCACTTACTGCTTGATTTCCTAGTCTCTGTGGCTTGCGAGAACGTAATTCACCACTGCAGAAAGTTTTATTGGATAGCACTGTCTTCAAGAACATTATTTAAGAGAGCTGGCAGGGGACGGGTTTGGAACAAAGTAATTCTACAGTCATTGTTTAGGAGGTTAGAAATCACAAGTATGACAGTTATTTAACCTGTGATTAGTTTTGCCTTTGTCAAGAGAGCACCTAAACACTGTGAAGAAGACCCAGCTTAGACCACATTGGAGCGAATACTCCCAGCCTAATATTTCTTCAGGGTTGCAGGTAGGCCTGCAATATAGCTGTGATATATAACCTGACCATCTGTGTATTGTCCTACATATCTGTTCCGTTTTTCCGGAGCTCATGAGTCTTAAACGCAAAGACTAGTGCTCTGCTGTGGTGCTGAGGGTTGAGTCAGGGCCTGTGCACAGGAGGAATGTCCTTTACTGAGCTGCGCCCCTATGCAAAGGTTTCTATATTAACCACTAACTCCTAATATTCAAGGTCAGGGTGTCACATAGACACAGATCTTTGGGTTAATGACCCCTGGGTCTCTTTTCAAGCTTCATCACCCCATTCCCAGACTTCCCATCCTAGTCTTCTCTCTTGGTCTCCATGTACTTCCCCCCAAGACCCTAGGATCGACATGCCCCATAAATTTCAAAACACCACTTCCCATCACCCTGACTTCTTTGGCAAGCTTTTGCTCCTGCTGCAGGAATCAAATTAAATTTCTGGTTCTCCACATTGTCTCACTTAAAGCACCTGAAGTCCCAAGTAATTGCAAAAGGCTGTCTTCTCTCAAGAAGGACTGGGAATCGAGATCAATGCTAAGCCGTCCAGCCATGAGAATAACCCAGGCACTGTGTTGTGCCCGGGCTATTGAAACAGCACAGGCCCCCATCTGGCATGGCCAGTTCCATGGTTCTGTGAAAGACATGGAAAACCAGAATACTTAGACTCATGGAGGAGTTCAGGGCAAAAAAGACCACAGGGAAGGCTTTGCACGACAGCCATAGGAGATTCTATGATGTAAGTTTAGACAATGTCCAGTATCTGGTATGTGGTTTTGCTTCAAATATCTTCTGAACAGCAATTTAACTTTTGAGCTGTTTTTAATTTTTTACTGGTTCAAAAATACTTTTCCTTCTTTAATAATTTTCAAATGCTTGAAAGACATAACAGTTTCTTTTTTGGTGAGGGCAGTGGTTCTCGAGACAGGGTTTCTCTGTGTAGCTTTGGAAGACACTCTGTAGACCAGGCTGACCTCAAACTCACAGAGATCCACCTGCCTCTGCCTNTAGACAATGTCCAGTATCTGGTATGTGGTTTTGCTTCAAATATCTTCTGAACAGCAATTTAACTTTTGAGCTGTTTTTAATTTTTTACTGGTTCAAAAATACTTTTCCTTCTTTAATAATTTTCAAATGCTTGAAAGACATAACAGTTTCTTTTTTGGTGAGGGCAGTGGTTCTCGAGACAGGGTTTCTCTGTGTAGCTTTGGAAGACACTCTGTAGACCAGGCTGACCTCAAACTCACAGAGATCCACCTGCCTCTGCCTCCCAAATTCTGGGATTAAAGGCATGCACCACCACCACCTGGCTTATAACATAATAACTTGATTTCTTAAGATTGATCCAAGTCTTCTGTGGCACCTTTCTCTCTGTGTCCTCTACCAGATCATGAGCTCTGGAACTGTTGTCTTTTTGTGGATGCATCCCCAAGAGTGAACACAAAGACTAGGACGCAGAAATACACAATGTATATGAAATTAAGGAATGGATTAACAGTGAGTTGTACCGTGTAGGTGCAGTTGGAGGTTTACAGAGAAGATAAACATCTAGAGCCCCACCAAGGGTGCAGCCCACTCACATTCTGGTCTTCCTTCCTCCTTATCATGTAAAATCCAAGCAAAGAAGGATGATGAATGCCAAACTCAAGGGAACTCTAACCTCAGGGGCAAAGACAGGGGCCTGGAGAAGAACACATATGTGGATGGCGGTCTATTTGATCAGTGCTCTACTTTTTAAGCTAGGTGTTGAGTTTATGAGGCTTAACTTGCTTGTGGTTGATTCTCCGCATATTCACACTTCATAGGACATATATGAAATGATGGGTTTTTAAACTTCATTTCAAAATTTCACTTCTGTGTCACATTTCATGGGTACTTCAGCATCTTTTTTTTTTCTCCAAATGTAAGAGCAGGGAGCAGTAGAATGAAACATAATGATAAACTAGTGCTTGGTCCTTTACCAGGTGTAAGATGAATGTCAACCTCTAGGCCCAACCTTTTCAGCATCCTTGAGAGGGTATTTCTCCAAGGTGGTCAAGATGACCCTGCAGCCTGCAGATGCAATGCCCTTTGCTTAAAAGCATATTCTTAATAACTCAATATTGTGCACCCCCGTAAAAAAGAAAGAAAATCAATATACAGCAGCTTAAGGGAGCTGAGGCACAGGACTGGTACTCTGATCAATTCAGTCAGTCTCATTGGTGCCCGCTCTCTCTCTCGCTGGGCATCGAGGGCATTTGGTGACAACCAAACCCCAAATATGTAGCTGCCAATCCCAAGGTTCTTACTTTATGTGAAGAGCCAGATGTGTCAACAAAGACACAGGAGTAGCCTGGGGACGAACTTTAATTTTAAGTTGTGGGTGGAGGAGGGATGGTGAACTGAAAAGAACCTCCAAGGGAAGGGAAGAGAGGAAGGGGCAGTTCCTGGAAAGAGAGAGGACCAAGATTTACTGTGACACCACAGATAGTTTTTCTTAGCTTTAACTTCTAGACTGCCCCCACGTTTCTCTCTCTCTTGCTCTGTGTGTGTGTGTGTGTGTGTGTGTGTGTGTGTGTGTGTTCAAGAAAGTTGCCATCAGGATAGAAGACCAGTAATTGAGAAGTTCAGTACTGTACTCATTAACCCTTAATTGTGGGCCCCCAGGTAGCTTAGGAAGGTGGGATATGTGGCTTATGTTTGTATTTTTAATTTTAAAAAAATGTATGTATATGGCTGTTTGGCCTTCATGTATGTCTGTGCTGTGCATGCCTAGTTCCCATGGAGGCCAGAAGAGGGCACTGGATGCCCTGGAGCTGGAGTTACAAGTGGTTGTGAGCTGTCATTGGGAATAGACCTAGGTCATCTGGAAGATGAGCTAGTGCTCTTAACCTCTGAGCCATCTTTCCAGCCCCAATTCGGGTTATTTTTCTTAAAAAAAAAAAATTACAGCTAAGCCTGTTAATTCACACTGTGATCCTAGCACTCAAGAAGCAGAGGCAGAAAGATTGCTATGAGTTCCAGATGTGTCTGAACTATGGCTTGAGACCCTATCTCAAAATAAACAGATACACAAGCAAATACAAGAAATTTTTCTCTGCAGGAGTTAATTAATGTTTGACTTGGATCAATCTCAAGGAATCAAGTTATCATGTTATAAGCCAGGCAGTGCTGGTGCACACCTTTAATTAAAGAACTTGGGAGGCAGAGGCAGATGGATCTCTGTGAGTTGAAGGCCAATCTGGTCTACAGAGTGTCTTCCAAAGCTACACAGAGACACCCTGTCTCGAGAACCACTGCCCCCACCAAAAAGAAACCATGTTATGTCTTTTAAACACTTGACAATTATTAAATAAGGAAAAGTATTTTGGAACCACTAAAAAAATAAAAAAAAAACCTCAAAAGTTAAATTACTGTTCAGAAGATATTTGAAGCAAAACCACATCCCAGATACTGGACATTGTCTAAAATTATGTCATAGAGTCTCCTATGGCTGTCCTGCAAAGCCTTCCCTGTGGTCTTCTTTGCCCTGAACTCCTCCATGGGTCTCAGTATTCCTGGTTTTCCATGTCTTTCACAGAACCATGGAACTGGCCATGCCAGATGGGGGCCTGTGCTGTTTCAATAGCCCAGGCAGAACACAGTGCCTGGGTTACTCTTGTGACTGGGCAGCTTAGCATTGATCTCCTTGATTCTCAGTCCTTCTTGAGAGAAGACAGCCTTTTGCAATTACTTGGTTCTCCTTCCAAACAGCTGATTTTTCTTCATTTTTTTTTCAGGTCTCTCTCACTTCCATTCTTGGTAGCTAGTCCTGCTGACGGAGGTGGTAATTAGGTGTGATTTAAGTGCGACATAATTTATGCAAGGCGATGAAATGCCAGCATAAAATCAAGGGAGTTTGGTCAAGAGGAAATATTATTTCGGAAAAGGAGAGGCAAGGGGGAACAGGTGGCAGGAGGCCATCTGCTTCAGAAGGCCTAATTAGGATTCTGGTTTTGCAAGGAACATTTTTAGAAAAAGCATTTGCCAGGGTTGCTGAAAAGTAGTATCAGTTCTGAGAAGGAAGTGAGGAAAGCTGCGAAGGCTGGGCAGACTCTGTGTTCCAGCTGCATCCAGGGCCAGCTCAACCTCATCTAAAAGGGGTCCCCGAAAAGACTCAGCTAGAAGGAAATCCTGTAAGTAGGAAGAAGCCAGCAAGAAGACTGGATGCTGTATTGACACCCTGACCCACTGATAATGCTGCAGCACTGTGTATCTCCAGGTGGCAGAAGAATAATTAAGAACCAAGCTGTTTAGAGAAAATGAAAACTTTGTCTTCTCAATATCTAGTCTGTGATCACTAGGCAATTTCTTACCATCTGTACCAAGAAGAGCTAAGTACTTGGGGAGAAAGAAGCAGGCTTTAAGGAGCAGGAGGGAGGCCATGCAAGTGTACAGAGGGTATCATTTCTAAACATGCACCATGAATTTGGGTCAGTAAAAATGGCTTCCTATGAAAGTCCCACTTCCAATATATTTGTGCTGTATGACTTTCAATAAACACCACTCAATTATAACTTAATGTTCCAGCTTTAATGGATTTTGTAATATGTACTAAATTAGTCAATTCATCGAATATTTGCCCGCATCTATTATAATCACTGTAATTACCTTCATCTGTCTACTAAAGGACAATTTCTACTTTGTGTTATTATCTTTACACTGAAATAGCACCACACAAATTAGAAATTATATTTAGACAAATTAGTTCCTTCCCAGAATTTCAGTTTCTCATATGAAAAGTTCAGTGACGGACTCTAAGTTTGCTTGGAAGATTTTATATTTAACTAACTCATAATCTGGTATGAAATGTTTAGTGTGTAATAGTCAAAAGAATATAATCTCATAAATTCAGTCTTCATTAGTGTGGAATTTACCATGTTTATATTTATTATATCTATAAAAACAAAGTTTTCTAGAAAATTATTATTGCAAATTCAAATGTATCAAGAAGCTTCCTAATGTTGCCTTCAAGTGTCTGGGTGTTTTCAAAACCAAGGGCTTCAAAATGCATATCTAATTCCGTAAGTTATATACTGTTGTAAGAGCTCTACTTACCTTGTGGAAAGAAAAGAGGAGCAGAAGGAGAGGAAGGAGGAGGAGAGGAGGAAAAAGTGGTGGAGAAAGGAGGAGGAAGAAAAGGAGGGGAAGAGGAGAAGGAAGACGTGAAGGAAGGAGGAAGAGGAACAGTGACTGTAGATGTTCCTTTCTATGGCTGGAATAAAACACAGACCAACAGCAACTTAGGGGAAGAGAGGTTTTCTTTCAACGTATAGATCACAGAACATCAGTGAAAAAAGTCAGGGCATGTATGTCACACATATGAACATAGAGAGACTGGAACAGCGGCACAAGATCTGCACAGGTTCAAAGTAGACAAATTCCCAGAATGGCGAAGGGGAAGAGGACACAAAGCCGCACCCCTGATCAAGAAACTAGCTTCAGTGGATGCCAGCTGAGAAAGGCAGTAGCGGTCCCTCCAGCGACGTGCCTCTGGGTACAATCAACCACACTCAAGGAAGGCCGGTATCCAGGAGCCCTCAGTCAGCCTTTCAAATGGATTCCATGGACTTGGGGGCTTTGTATCTGTATGTGCTTTTTGTTTTGGTAATTTTTGATCTTATTGATTTTTTTTTTGGTTTTTAGTTTTCCTTTCTGTTGAGAAAGAGAGACAGAGGGGGTTGGGTAGGGAGGTGGGAAGTAACTGTAAAAAAATTGGAGAGGGAAGAAATATGGTCAAAATAAATTGCTTGAAAAAATCTTTAATAAAAATTAAAGTCAAAACAACAAAAATTGAAAAACAACAGGAACTTTAAGCAGAAACCATGGAGAACTGTGGCTTGCTGGATCATGCCCATGCTCAAGCTTAGCTACCTGTTTTATATCGCCCATGACTGCCTGCCTAGGTACAGTGCTGCCTACAGTGGGCTGAACCTTCTCATATTAATTAGCAATCAAGACAGTCCCTCACAGATATTCTTGCAAGCCAATCTGACTGTCTTCTCAGGTGACTCAGGCTGTATCAGATTGACAGCTAAAAATACTAGCATCATTCTATCATATACATCTGGCAAGCTGTAGCAGACCACAATCAATACTCTATTCCCTTTCCTATCCTGAAAACACTCTTATTGAGAAGTTACAAAGAAATTCTACTCAATGAAAATGTGCAGTGATATCCTACATGGTGCTTGTCTGTATAGAGTCCCCAGAAGGGAGCCTCAAGAGAAATGGTGAGTGTGCAGGAGTGTTCAAGGACCAAGTCTTATCCAAATCCATTCAACAAGTACTTACCCCCTACTGAGATTAAAATCAAAACACCCAGGTCGCTTCTGACTAGAAACTCTGCTCCTGAGGCAAGACCATATTGCCATGTTGAGATCCCATCTTATTGTTTTCTGAAGCCATTCATGAACGCGGGAAAAGAGATGCCTACACCCCTAGTTAGTCCATTTCTATCCATTTCTGTCCTTTCCTCTGACAAAACTGCTCAGCCTTGAACAGGTTACCACAAGAAACATCTCACTGTGCCTAACTCAAACAAGCCTGAGGCCAGGAGGAGAGGGAAAACTCCATTGTGAGACTGTCAAGATTTGATGATGATACCTGAGTTCCTACATGCACAGCTGGCTAGTTCTAGTCTGATCAGTGTCTCATCTAATTGCAATTTGTATGTAGTCATATTTCTCTAGACTAACAATCAAAGGGAAGTGATTCTTATGAAGGTCATACCATGGAGTCCTTGGATGGATGCACAAGGAAGGAGCGCCCCAGCACTTCTGACTGGACCAGAGTGAGGAAGCCCGGTGGCCACACTGTTAGCACAGAGCAAAGAGATGGGGAAGATCTCCAACCTGCCGTGAAAGCCAGGCGCTCGTCAATTTGCTAAACTTAAGGTCAGAACTCCCTCCTCAAGACTCTGTGTCCTGACTTGTGAAGTCAAGGCATGAACAATGTATATATATGCCCATTCCAGCTCCTGCTTCACAATGTTTATGAAACGCTCACTCATTAGACATAGTGAGAAGATGGTGCTTGTGTGTGTGTCTGTATGTTTGCATGTGTGTGTTGTGTAGTATATGCATGCATGTTTGCGTGTGTTGCAGGCACATATGTGTAGGTGAGTATGGGAAGTGAAGGTTGACATTAACTGTCTTCCTCAGTTGCCTTCTAACTTTATTTTCAGAGGCAGGGTCTCTCACTGAGTCTGAAGTTCACCCATCAAACTAGGACTCAGGGATGCTCTGTCTCTGCTCCTGCGCACTGATATTATAGGCAGGCTGCACACCCACCCAGGTTTTTCTGTGAGTTCTGGGGATCTGAACTCCAGTCTTCACACTGATGTAGCAAGTGCATTATCCACTGAGTCATCCCCAGCTTCTAATGTTCTTTTAAGCCATGAACTAAAAGCCTAACTATTTACCTGCCATCTTTGAAAGAACCAAACCCAATTTTCAAAAGTTTGCTGAACAAAAATTGAAACTCAATGCATTAAAATAATTACTTCCCATATCCCAACCTCAAAATAGATTGTTTTCAGTCCATTCTGAGTGGTTTTGAGAGATCGCTTATGAACAATCTGGCCCTACCCCCAAAATATCCTGGTGGCTCCTATTCTGTTCTGTAGAGCAATTAGCATGCCTCTTGGAAAAAACACAAGCAACAATGTGGGGCCGTGAGTAATCAAGGAGTCTGTTTTCATTTCCAGAGTATTAAAGGCAGAAACCCGGGGGCTTGAGCAGAAACTAGAAAATAGCAAAGGAGATCTTGATTGTGTTTTGAAAATTCCAATTTCATTTTCAAGTGCAGAATGTGCCCCGGAGCAAGACTCAGCAAAGCAACTTACGGCAACTGTCCTTAATTACTTCTTTCCTGGGCTGCTTCTAACATTAGCAATCTGGAGGCCAGCTCCACAGACCTGGCTGGAAAAAATCACTCAAAATCATTCTCTAATCATGTGTTTGAGAGGTAGGCCGAGGTTATATTGTGTAATGAGACTCCCCTAAATAACTATTCATCAGAAGAGGGTTCTTAATTCTGCAATCACCCAGGACCATTGGGATTTCAGAGTCAGTCAAGGCCCAAATATCTTGTTTCCCTTGTGGTTTCTGTGACCTGGTTCTCCTCTGTTCTATTTACCTAGATGGAGTACTGTGGCTATCGTCATATGCTCTAAGGCAGCCAGACATAAAATAGCTTGCCATATTACTTCCGGCATTGTGAACATATCTGCCAGAATTTGTGTCCTGGTTTGTAGCCTGAAACACTGGAGAATCCTGAAGACTGGAGTTGCCATCATTTGCCCCCTTTGCATTCATGTGCCCTGTCTAGACATGTCAGGTACAGTGTTGAGGGCAGGGGGAAGAAACACACAAGAGACACGAGGCAAAGAGCAAAGAGATGAGTAAGCTAACTTATCCTGGACAGTAGAATTACCTTAACTCTAAAGATTTCCTAAAATATAGAGAAAATGGGATAGGGGCGTTATCTGTAGAGGGAGAAAAGGGATAAGAACAGAAGGATGACTAAAAATGCCATAGGGAAGCATTGGTATCTACCTAAAATATACATATAATACACAAAACACATGTGTGTATCATATATAAACAATGTAAATAAAATGACATCATCTGGAGTGATAGTTTCCTTTCCTAACAGCCGCAGACTGTCGAACAGAAGCCCATTGGCTATCAACTTTAGGTACCTCCCAGAACTCGAAAGTCTGATGCTCTTACTAAAGACACGACTCACACTTTAGACACAAGGCTGGGTAGAATCAAGCTGGAACTGACCTGGACTCTTCTCCCTTAGGAAAATCCCTCATAGTTCCTTAAGGTGCTACCCAAGCTGCCAAGAGAGAGAAGCAACCTCTAGTCTTCCCCAGCGGTAAATCCTACACATTATAGAAGTTTATCAGCATGGCAAGACAGCCCCCAAGGGTGCAATAGTGGCATTTATATCTTGGGGGTACTAACAGCCACCTAATCAGACTTAAGGCCTCCTCAACAGGAGGGCAATGATGCCTGGTGCTATAAACTTAGCCAAATATCTATGACTGGTGAAGTCATTGGCCCTAGAGAATCTACCACTGCTACTTCCCTAAGCCAATGTGATTTCTAACTGCATTCCAGACACCCAACCTTATATCCACAAGGAAGTGCAGCTCCCCTCTCTCATCACAGAAGCTTCTTTTGGCAGCAGATGGAAATCATCATAGAAATCCACAACTGGTCAAAATGAAGACAGTAATTGACCATAGGCTGCCCACCCCTAGCTGGTATATGTACAGTATAACCCTATGCCTAAGGCTCAGTGAACATCTGGAAAGACTGGAGGAGTCAGAGGACCAGGATGACCTCTGTGAGACAGTGTCTTCTATATGGGATACAAAAGCTGCACCCATGAAATCTTAATAACATGGTGGCCTAAACAAGATCTGCACTGTGACAATAGTTGACATCCCAACATGAACAGAACTCTTACAAGGCCTCACCGCTATATGAAGAGCTACAGTCTCCTCCAGGATTGATCCCCAGATACATTATCCATTCCCAAGTGATAAGTCCTAAACACATATACATATCAGTAACATTCACTGTACTAAGCAGGTACATGTGGTTGTGTGTATATACATATGCATACATATACACACAAACAAATAGCAATAATAATTTAAGAAAAGGTCATGAGTTTGAAGGAAAATAGGAGAAGTTGGATGGAGTTGGTGGAGTAGAAATTATGTAAATACTGTACTCATGTATGAAATGCTCAAAACACAAAATAAAATATGTTTAAAAAAGCTAAAAACCAAAACCATCATTTTGGGACCAAGCTCACCAAAGGGGGAGAAAGTCAAGACACAGTGTGTGCTGATGTCATATTTGGCAAAAGACAAGCAGGGAATTCACCTTGAGGGAAGCCAGTGCCCTCCTCCTGCAGATGGGGCATGAAGAACACCTGCAGGCAGACGTCTAAGTGTTGTCCATTCAGGCTCCCAGCCAATAAGTCCAGAGGCCAGACAGGTAATTTTGCTGCTACAAATGGTTGCGTGGCAGACTTCTGCAAATAGGATAGATAATGCCCTACAGAAGGCTGGGCCAATTCACTATCATAGTAATGAAGGCCACTTGACCCCTCTCTAGAACTTCCCTCCTTCCAGTGGCCCCAGCCCTGCCCCCCAGCG
>LOEQ01006105.1:27160-38279 GCA_001685075.1 Bramus lutescens
AGCGGAGCCTCTCATCCTGATTTACTGAAGCCACATTTCACACTGGTAAGCGGCAACAGCAGCAAGAATAACAGAGACAGGGAGATGGATTCTCTTTCTATAAATAAACAGAAAACTGCTGCAGGATGCCAAAATCATAAAGATGCAACAGAGATACGAGCTCCCCTTCACTCACCAAGAAAGTCTCGGTGTTATGTAAGGGTTAGTCGGCACTTGATCAGAAGACTTTCAATGTTAAGGATCTCTGAAGTTAGATTTAATGTTAATGCTGGGATGATTTTGCTGAGGATATGATCTGGTCTAGAGCACTGGAGGAAGAGGAACTTTCTAGGCCCTTTCAGCTTTTATAACTATTTTTCAGACCCAGCCTATCAGTGCTGTGTTTGGAAATGTTAGCACAGTCAGTCTCCTGGAGAGCCAGTCTGGCCTGCTCACATGGGGTTTGTCTTAATTCCATCTTTAGTTTTAAATCTGATACCCAAAAAGACTTTTGACTTTGATCAAGTAATTTGTCTTTCATGAGGTACCAAGCCATTGGTGATATTGCTGGTCTGGAGGATACCCTAGAATTGCCAGCTTGAATATCACCGGTTTTCTCAGTTTAAACTAGCTCTACAGAGTACATGGTGGGCCATCCTCCAGTGGCCCTATCCTCCATCAGCCCCATCCTACAGAGGCCCCATCCCTTGGCTATTTCTTCTTTCATTCCTCTTAAATGTTGCATTCTTAATCTCCTATGGGTAAACCTGTATCAGGCATCTACAGAGAGATGGAACAAAAAGGCTGTGTAGATAAAGAGGTTTATTGTAAGGAAGTGGTTTGCATACACTGGAGAATGAGGTCCCAAGATCTATAGTTGGCAAGCTGATCACCCAGAAGAGTGGGTGGTATGAGATCCAGGAAACAAACAAAACAAAACAAAACCCAGTTGAAGGGCTGGTGAGATGATTCAGCAGGCGAAGGCCGGAATGACACCAAGCCTGAGTACCCGCCTTTGACTCACCCCAGCAGCCGGGAGGAGGAGCTCTTCCTGGAGGAGAGCCAGCCTTTTCGTCCTGTCCTTTTTATCCAGGTCTTTGCCTGAATGGATGAGACCTGTTCACACCAGGAAGGGTAACACAAAAATATTCCTCCAGACACAGGAAGAATTACTGTTTGACCATATTTCAGAGCCCCTTGGAGCCGGGTCAAGCGACCTCTACAATTACCCATCAGGAAATCAGCACATACTGTTATCTTTGATCTTATCAGAAACCTGCCTTTGTCTATGACACTGCAGCAAAGAATCAAAAGTTGGATAAATCATAAGCAGAAATTTATTCCTGATGATTCTGGAAGCTGGGAAGAGTCTTCTGAATTTAGCACTTCAAAAAAATTATGCTTCTTAAAATTATATTCTGGGGCTCACTGATTTCTAGCCTATCTGAGAAACTGTGATTCCCCAGGTTCAGGGAGAAGCTGTGTCTTGTGAGGTATTCAGTCACAGCAAGGAGAAAATAAAGTAAGATACTGTTACAAACAAGCCCTCCATTTCCATTTCTGAATGCTTACTTGTAGAGAAAAGGCAAGTTTTGATAGCTGTATATGTTATCTTATTCCAGCTACGTTGTAAAATTGCCATACCAACTTGGTGAGGTCTTTAAATATCCACGAGTTCTGGAGTCTTGGAAGGTTATAAAAAGCCTATCACACATAAGAAGAAGTAATTTTAATGCTAGTCATTTCTTTTCTTGATTTATTTCATTCATGAAAAATTCCAATACTGTGCTGTATAAATATGGTAGAGGCAATCTATTTATGATTCCAGATTTCAGCATAAGTAGATTTAGGTTTTGACATTCAATATTTGCTAGTTGGCTGTGGTAAGTGGTCTTTATTGTAGCTAGGTTACTTCATTTTTTACTATTTCTGCTTGTTAGTTTGTTTTATGAAACTAAGTTTCATGTAGCCCAAGCTGACTTCAAACTTGATATGTAGCTTAGGAAGACCCAGATTACTGTGTCCTCCTGTCTCTGTCCCCCCACCCCTCGCTGCCCTGAGCTCTGGGACTGTATACATTTGCCACCACACCCAGTCCTTTATTATTTCATTTCTATATTGCTTATCTTTGTTTTATAAAATGCCCTTTCAAAGTCTAATACAACCATATGACTTTTAATTTGTGAATGCAATGACATTAGACTGATCAGTAGCCTATGAGCATCCGTTCTTACATTCATAACATAAATCTTAGTAGGTCACATTGTACTGTTCTCCCAAACCTTCACAGGATTCTATTTTCAGTTTGTTTAACTTTGTACCAATATTTAAGAGTTATATTAGTTTATAATTTTTTCAATTATACTCTCCTTATTTGAATGTTAAGGTCAATTTGACTCTGATCTCTGCTTCTCTATGGTTTAGTCAAGCAGTTTATCTAAACTACAGCCTGCAGGGTATGCAGCCAAGGATAGTTGTGAATGTAAACTTACTTAAAATGTGAGGTTTATTTTCTGCACTTTTTATTTTTGTGATTCAATTACATGGAAGCACAATTAATTAAAACTCAGGATAGAAATTGGGATTCAACCTGAAGATCTGAAAAGCAAAGCAGTCAGCCATTGGCTTACCTATACCTCAGTCTGAAATGGTGATACTGCCCTCCAAGAATCTCAGAATGAGACTGTCTGAGAGCTGTTTCCTCCCATTTTATAATCCTCTCTAGGGCTTGGATTAAAAGTGTGTGTTACTACTGCCTGGTCTGTAAGGCTGACCAGCGTGGCTGTTTTACTTCCCCGATTCCAAGGCAAGATTTATTTATTAAAATACAATTGAAATGCCATTATATTTCTCCTTTTTGTCTAAAATTAAAAAGAAGCCTATAACTAATATAAGAAAACTAAGGGCTAGGGTTCTGCTGTGTGAATTTTGTAGATGACAACATTGTGTCGCAATGGTTGGGCACATGTGAGCCCCTTTATGATTGCCTGTCTTTAAATGCTAAACCTACTCGGTCCTGAGACCCATGAGAGTCCTTCTCTATCCTCTGCCGTCCCCGCCCCCCATTTCTGGCCCAGGACACTATTTGGTCTTTCTGGGTCTACAGGGGAAAAGTTCTATGTTTAAGATGGTTTCTTCACCATTTTATCTTTTTCTTGGGTTTGTTCCTTTGCTGTTGGTTCTGATTCCCTTTCAAATATTTTGGTGAGATGATAAATGTGATGAAATACTCTAAAAGGGTATATACCTTTAGGCCACTCTCTTTCCTTGACATACGAAAATCTTGGATGGTCACAAGATTCTTGTGTATTTTCTGTAGATTTTGTTTCATTCCCATCTAGCTTCCAGGTCAGTAGTCTGATGTAAATCCTATTCTGATTCCATGAAACTAATAACTTGCTTTTCTTTTTTAAAGGCTTACAAGGTGTTCTCTTAGTTCTGAACAGTTCAAGAAGTTTTACCAGAGCATGCCAAGTGTCACTTTTCTCATGAATCGGATCTGGAATTGAGCTGGTCTCTTCAGCACTGAGAGGAGCATCTTCCCCAGAGTCTCCTTGTGTATGTTCTCACCAGTTCTTACTCACTTGGTCCCTTTTATCCTTCCATAAATCCCCCCATTTGCAGGTTAAGTCTCCGTTCATGTTCTTATTCTTGATTTTTGTCTCTTTGTGGTGTTGTCCAATGCTTTGCTCTTCCAGGCTACCAAAATAAGAGTTAGTAGTGACTTTTACTCCTCTGTTACATCTCCTGCCCTAGTTGAAGGAGGCATATGTTTGGGTTTTTTGTTGTTGTTGTTTTGTTTGCCTTTAGGAAGTCTTCTCCATAATGTACTCTAATCTCTTTAGATTTCCTAGTACGCTTTGCCCCTTCCCTAGGTCCACTCCCTCCTACTAAGATTGTGTTCCCTTATTCTAACTCATCTTCTCTCCTCAGCTTCATGTTCTTTGTCTGTGTCAGCTCAGGAAGTGTGGGTTGTTACCCAATCAACGGATGGGCTAGGAAAATGAGAAAAGAACTGATCCTAGCTTACCTAATGAAAGGCCTCCCAGTCCCCATTCCCAGAGGCACAGCAGAGCTGTGGA
Source organism: Bramus lutescens (assembly GCA_001685075.1). Taxonomy (NCBI): domain Eukaryota; kingdom Metazoa; phylum Chordata; class Mammalia; order Rodentia; family Cricetidae; genus Bramus; species Bramus lutescens. The sequence goes on from LOEQ01006105.1 coordinate 31,222, forward strand.
GGGTGCAGCACAGCTCCACCCCACCCAGACAAAAATCTATAAAAATGCAAATGAGCAAATTACTACCTGTCAGCTACTGAGATTTGCAGCTTGGATTAGAAAGACAGATTACAAACTTTACATGATTTAGAAGTTATTTGGGAGATATCCAATGGCTATGGTCCTATTTTAAATTGTCTATAGGGGATCTTGATCCCTTCAGTGAGACACCTTACAGATGCTACTAGACAGGTACTGGACAACAGGTATAATATGTAATATAAAAATAGCAGGTACATTATATTAATTATGATAAGCTTTGGCAAACATGTATATTACCTATAAAACTTACTCAGTTGATTGCTTTATCTCAGGTTGAGATTGTTCAGTGATCACATGCTTTACATCATCAAAATACAAAAATTTAAGAAAACAATTTGGATTAACAAGAAAAATTGCTCATCAGATTGTTAAGCAATGTGATAAATGGCCACAATAGTAACCTGTACCTCATTAAGTAAATAAATCCTTGAGGTTTGCTTTCTAATCATTTATGGCAAATGGATGTTACTCATATTACAGAGTCTGGCAAATTAAGATACGTGCATGTGATAATTGATACATGTTCAGGTTTCTAATAGCCTCTGCACAGACTGGAGAAGCTACTAACTATGTGATAACTCATCTGTTAAAGTGTTTTTTATATATGGGAATTCCTAAAATTTAAAGACAGATAAGAGGTCAGGATATGTTAGTAAAGCATTTCAGCAATTTTGTTCCCAATGGAATATCAAACATAAAACAGGCATTCCTTATAATTCTCAAGGACAAGGAATTGTGGAGCTTCCCATGACTCCTTGAAAACACAACTTCAAAAGATAAAAGTGGGGGAATTATACTCTCAGTCACCACACAGTGCCTTAAATTACACCCTTTTTACTCTAAACTTCTTGAATGTGGATATCTGTGAGCAATCTGCCATGGATAGATTTTGGCATGATGGCACCAGGGCGACTTTCACTAAAGTAAAATGGAATGACCCTTGCACTGGATTATGGAAAGGACCTGGCCCTGTTTTAATACGGGTTTGAGGGCATGTCTGTGTTTTCTCACAGGAGGAGAATGAAGTGCAATGGCTTCCAGAACATCTGGTCCGGTGTATGCAGCAGAAGGATGCCAGCCCTGATGACCTCGTAGCCGCTGGTGACAGCACAGAAGAGATGAAGTAAGACTGCTGAGCCTGCGTTCCTGACCCTCTTATGTCACCATGCTGCAGTCTGAGAAGGGATGGAAGATGGTGGTGATGGTTGGCGATTCCCAGCTCCTTGGTGGATCTACTGCATAAACTTCTGGACCTTAGTGAGTCCTATTTCCTTTGGAGCCGGCCCAAGAACACTGACTGAATGTTTGGCAATTTATCCATACTGTCTGTATCTTGGGATGCAGAACTGATTTTTGCCAGTATGGTATTCCATCGGCTTTTGAAATAAAAGAATAAGAACTGAGACCTCAGAAAATTTCTCCTCTTGGGGAAAGAGACTTCTTAAAGCAATGGAACACCATTATGGAGACAAAGAGTGACTGAAGCCCCTCTTCAGAGATGAGGAGGAATGCCACAGAAGTTTTTGCTGCTATTCATAGACTGGGAAAGTTCTAAATTATCTTTCAAAGTTAGAAGAAGCAATACAAATGGACTGTAGGAGAGAAAAAAGACTCGTAGCTCACCGGTCACAGAAACCTTTTCTTGTCTTTTGATTAAAACATATTTAAGAAAATTGTGATTTGATGAATGCTGTGTTTATTGTTAATTTTCATACTAGAATTAAGGTATTGCCCTGTTGTTTGTATCTGCTTTAGTTCACTATGAAGATGTTACTGGTTAGAAAAAGATTTGAGCTTGTCTGAGAAAATATTGACATAATAAGTCCTTAAATTTAGTATGTTTAATAAGTCAAATTTAAATTTTGATGCAGTTAAAAAACTGTTAAAGACATCCTGGACCAATTTAAAATACTATCCCAGCTTGGCCACCTTCCACTCCTTTATTGGGAGATATTGTAGCCATAGGGACATGTATATTGCAAAGTATTTTCTGCTTGCATATGATTATTTAGCTGTTTGTAAATTCTTTTGACAGAAAGTCAGATCAGAGGTACACAGTGCCTAGTGAGGTACTCTTCCTTAACCCTTTATTTACAGAGGCTAGGAGTCAATGACAGGTAAGATGGTTTCCCACCCCACTCCCCAGGCAATCTAAGACAGGATGTACAGGACAGAATGTATTTACCGATGATGGGTAACTCTGGAATGTGGAAGAGGATGCCCAAGCCAGGCACAGTCTGTCCTGTAGCAGAAGCACAGGCTTTATTAAACAAACTTAAAAGGGAGGACTATGTGAGGGCCCATAGAAGTGGATCTGCTCCACCTTGATTGTAAGTCAGAGACCTCAAGTCTACTCTCGCTCTTTCAAAGCTATTGACAAGAAGTCTGACTTAAGGAGGGGCTACAAACAATATATCCTGACCTAGGGTGTGGTTACTTGGTGTTTTGAATATTAAGATGGCCCAGAGGTGGATCCACTCCACCTTAACCAAAGATCAGAGAATTCAAGCCTATTCCTGCTCCTTCAAGGACAAAACAGGAAGTTTGACTCAGGGAGTGGCTGCCTACAGGATACTTGGTCTAAGGTATGGTAACTGCATGTCCTACCTAAAACATCAGAATGTTTAACTCAAGAAATAGTGAGTTGCTGTCTTAAGTACTGAAGTAAGTAAGTGTTCTGTTTGTTCTTTGTGTCATGTTAAAGCAGTCTTTTGCCTTCTTTCCCTCTTTTTAGATTGGGGAATATAAGCATATTGGGGAAAAAAAGTGGGCATATTCAGTATTCAGTATTTACTGGGTAGCCCTCCGGGTTCTAGCCTATGTCTCTGTTTCTTTCATATCTCTGTTCCTCCTACCTAACTTTTCTAATCCATACACCCCTACCCTGGGACATGCAAACCCCACTGAGGCTGGACCCCGACAGATGTCACCCCAATCTGTGGCTATGACAGATGGTTGGTGGTTGTGAAAGAGAGTTTCTTCTTCCTATGGGTGGTAGCAAAAAAGCAGGCAGGTTCTATGCCCTTTGGGCACCACAGGAGGAATGTTCTTGGGCTAAGCTTCCAAAGAGATAGGCCCATTCTCCATCCCTCCTCTGGTTCTTTTTTGGCCCCCTGGGTACCTGGGGGACCAAAAGGGCCGATCTAAAATCATCCTTCTCTCCTAGACCAGGTCATCTACAGGATCAACCCCTTTCTGCTCCCCGCAGAGCTCTAATAGCTCTTCCCAGCTTCTTACCAAATTGGTATCTAATTCTAGTATAAAATCCCTACTAACATTCTCACCTACAGAGTCTCTACCCACCTGAGCCCAGCACTCATCAGCTCCAGATGCCATTTAGCCTGAGACACACAGGTGCCTTGGAACTTTAGGTGGGGACGAAATGAACTTGCTAGTTAATAAAACACAAGAACCTAAAAGGACACACGAAAACAAAAATTAAAAACCTGCTTTGTATGCCTGTCTCCCTTTAGCCTAGTTCCAGCAAGAAAAATCACATAGATGCCTACAACATAGGCCTGCTGTTGGGTGGGATAGGGAAAGGAGAGCATCCAGCTTATGAAACACTAGACGATATCCCCCCTTACTTCTGTCAGGCCTGCTAAGGTTCTACAGAGACCTCAGCATGTGAATCAATTCTTATGTCTACCACAGTGTTCATTAAATATGGGAAACCAGGAGGCAAGGGCAGATCTGAAGGAGAGGAGAGGGTACAGTATCTTACATTTCCTCATGTAATAACACTATAAAACCAAGAACACCCAACCTCACACAGCAGTCATCCTCATGTGGATGCTGAGTCAACAACAAAGATGAGCATTCCTGTTCAGGCCCAAATAAAGCCAAACAGTTCATAGCAAATCCACTCCGAGGGGCCCAATGACCATTTAGTAGCTGTGTTTCCTTTGTACCAACGACAGCCGTGCATTTCTGCAGCTTCACATTACCTCAGCACGACCCATGTCAGATCCAGCACTTGAGGGCACTACATTCCCCTAGAAGGTATTTGAGAAGCATCCGCAGACAATCTGAAATGAGTAAGCACAAAAGAACAGCCAATTCCAGGCACAGGCTGACAAGAAGAATAAGTCCTAGGCAGGATCCTACCCAGGTTTCCTCACCTGAAGGCCAGAGGCCCTGCTGCCTACCTTATGGACCTACTGGACAGCCAGAGGTCTGATTCATGAGGAGCCACACCAGAAGGAAACATTGGTGTTACCATCATCTGCACCCCCAAAGGCTTGTAGGGGCCTCTATTTCAGTCCTGGCCCTTGCTCCTTTCAAGCCTGGCAAGTTTCAGAAACCACATTTCTTCACACCCCCATCTATTTTTATGGTTCCCATTAGCAACAAGAGGCATCAGGGTGATTAAAGCAGTGTTACTATTAACAGTGTCTCATTGACTTATGATGGCACAAACAGAAGAAGATCTTATGGGTGTGCTTAACGGGATGCATTAACTGTGCAATAAAGGGGATGTCTACATTCATAAGTAATAAACTTAAATCAATCTTGACTCCTAAAAAATAGATAAGAATGAAAGGTCTAAATGGATCCAAATAGGAAAGCTAGTGGGGTTTTGCTCATTTTTCTTTTCTGCCTTGGGTTGCTTATTCACTTATTTTTTCCTAACAAAGGCCTTCTCTCCATCCTTCTAGCAGAGAACTGGCAAGATTTGTCCTGACCTCAATACTACTCGGTTGACTGAAGGCTCTCCCACTAATAACAGAAAAGAATCTTAGCTCCAAAAGGCAAAAGGTAAATGAGAAATTCTTGAATCAACATTAACCCTACAAAACAGCAATTCAAGGAGCCAGTTATGAGACAAGCTTCCTTTCAGAGTCAAGGATCACTGAGTTCTAGCCATATTTCTCCACTTGAACCAACTATCCCAAGAATTTTTGCCAACCTCTGGCAACTTTTGTCTTCTCAACTTTGCATAAGTGGATGCTTTATAATTCATCCTTGAGGATCACACTGAGTAGAGTAATTCATTCATAAAGTACCTATCTCAGGTTGTGAGCTGTAGTCTCAGTAGGTGAAGTACTTGCTTAATATGGTAGTTTAGATGCAATTGATCTCCATAAGCTCATAGGGAGTGGTTTTATTAGGAGGTATGGCTTTGTTGCAGTGGGCATAGCCTTGTTGAATGAAGTGTGTCACTGTGGGGGTGGGTTTTGAGGTTTCCTATACTCAGGATACAGCCCAGTGTCTCAGTCAACTTCCTGCTGACTGTAAGAAGTAGGACTCCCAGCTGTTTCTCCAGTATAATGTCTGCTTGCACACCACCATGCCATGAGGATAATGAACTGAACCTCTGAGCTGTAAGTGAGCCACCTCTTGTGTAGCTTGTATTGGTTAATGAATAAAAAAAAAACTGCCTTGACCTGATAGGGCAGAACTTAGGTAGGCGAGGAAGATGGAACTGAATCCTGGGAGGAAGAAAGCAGAGTCAGAGAGATGCCATGGATCCACAGAAGACAGATGCTGGGAATTTTACCCGGTAAGCCACTGCCACGTGGCAATACACAGATTAGTAGAAATGGGTTAAATTAAGATGTAAGAATTAGCCAATAATAAACTAGAACTAATGGGCCAGACAGTGATTTAATTAATACAGTTTCTGTGTGGTTATTTCAGGGTTAAGCTAACTGGGCAGCCGGGACGAACAAGCAACAGGCTCTCCTCCTACACACCCCAATGAAATGTTTTCCTTATAAGAGTTGCCATGGTCATGGTGTGTCTTCACAGCAATAGTAACCCAGACTAAGACACCTAGAATACATTAAATCTTGAATTCTGTTCCCAGCATCACATAATACTGGGCATGGTGGTATACATCTGTAATCCTAATACTTTGGGGGTGGGGGCAGGAGGATTAGAAGTCAAAGTTCATCCTTGGCTATACAGAATTTTGAGACCAGACTCAGCTACATAAGACCCTGTCTTAAAGAACCAATGGATGGAGAATAAAGACAGGATAACCGAAGAGATGGCTCAGTGGTTAAGAGAACAATCTGCTCTTGCAGAGGACCTAAGTTCAGTTTCTAGCATCTCACAACCACCTGTGAGTTCTAGTACCAGGAAATCTGATGCCTTCTCCTGGCATCTGCATGAGCCTGTGCCAGGTGAACATACTCACATACAGACACATAAATATACACATAATTAAAAGTAAAGTTTAAATGAAACAAAATAAAATGCAACTTCCTTATATGTAGTGACAGCAAGTACCCAGGAATTTGATACCAGTTTTTTTTTATAATAAAACTCCTTTCCTATCCTAAAAGTCTAAATTGTTTCAAATAAAATAAAATGCTGATCTAACCAATCTGAGGTTATAATTCTGGAGACGTTGACTAAGACTGGTGATTTCCAAACCAACTTACTCATCAGAATTTTCTGGTCAATTTAAAATGCATATCTTTCCTCCCTGTTAAATAAGAACATCTTGCAAGATAAGGTCATGACAAAAAGCTGTGTCTGTTAAAAGAATCCCAGGTGGCTACTGGTTCACAGTCAAAGCTATAGAAAAACTAGTCTCATTATATAAGAGCAAGAGATAAATTCCTCTCAACATCATTTTGAATCGCTCTCTAAGTTCCCTTTTAAAAAAATAATAGAATGCTTCAGATGTATGACTAAATAGAATAAATACAAATACTGTAAAGAAGTAATATTCACAGAAGAAAGAACCCCTTGGAAGCCGACAAAGTTGTGCATTCTCATAATGAGCAATGCGTGGTTAGAAAAACAAACCAACCCATACTTCCGTTTTGATGTTACCATTGGTTAAGATTCAGTAAAGTACCCTGAGGGCCAACACAAACTGTTTCTTGATATGTGATATAGATATGGATAATTTACATTGGTATAAATTTTGCTTTGTTGATATAAATTTAAAGTCAATTTTGTTTTATATATATATGTATTTCTGCTCTTGATTAAGGTATTGTGATTATGTAGTTCATTTAAAA